>SKCR01008437.1:0-24009 GCA_019454045.1 Zanthoxylum bungeanum | reverse complement strand
TAGAACTATAGAAATAAATGTGGTAAGGGTGCCCTCAGGTCTTACCTTTTAAGTTGCTTTCTCGGAAGCACGTTAGGCCATCGCCGGAAGGATCATTGGTTCGCTGTTTCTGCTTGTTGTTTTACTGTTTTCTGGTTGCTATTTTGCTGTTTTCTGGTTCACTATTTTGTTGTTTTCTGGTTCGCTGTTTTGCTGTTTTCTGGTTCACTGTTTTGGTTATTTTCTGGTTCGCTATTTTGGTTGTTTTCTGGTTCGTTGTTTTGGTTGTTTTCTGGTTCGTTGTTTTCATTATTTTCTGGTTCGCTGTTTTGGTTGTTTTGGATGCTGTTTTGGTTGTTTTTGGCTGCTATTTTGGTTGTTTTTTTGCTGCTGTTTTGGTTGTTTTTGGCTGATGTTTTGGTTGTTTTTTTACTGTTGTTTTGGTTGTTTATCTGCTGCTATTTTGGTTGTTTTTTTTCTGCTGTTTTGGTTGTTTGTTACTACTATTTTGGTTGTTTTTTGGCTGCTATTTTGGATGTTTTTCGGCTGTTGGTTTTGGTTGTTTTTGGGCTATTTTTCGGTGATGCTATTTCAGTTTTAGGGTTTGTTGTTTTTTATGGTGGCTTCTTTTTCTCTTCTTTTTTTCGGTGATGGCTCTAGTTTTTTTCTTTGTGTTTCGGTGGTAAGAAGAAGAAGAAGAAGAAAGAGCCTCCTAGGGTTTTCCTTTGTTGTTGCCGTCACTAGAGGAAGAAAAGAGACCTCATTTTGATGATGAAAAAATGTCCCTTTTATAATGTTTTGAAAGGATCTCCAAATAGGAAAACAAATCATGTTGATTTGGGAGATATATAGTCAATTTATTTTGGGAATAAAATCCTCTAAATTTGGTGATGAGGTGATTTCAAATCTTGTTAATTTGGCAATGATGGGATCCAAATCTTGTTAAATTGGAAATTATTGATAAAGGGATTTGGACATGTGGATTGCATGGGGTTTTGGATGGATTGCATGGGTTCATGGCCGATTGTGTGGTGTCTGGCGTGGGCTGCATGGGCTTTGTGTGGTGTTTGGAGTGGGCTGCATGGGCTTTGTGTGGTGTTTGGAGTGGGCTGCATGGGCTTTGGGCGTGTGGATGGATTTGGGTCGAGGCTGGGTTGATGGGCCGAGGCTGAGGTTTGAAACAGAAACTGACTGAGCGAATCTGAGGCTGGCTATTGAGTTCGAATCCGATGAGGTGCTAATTTTGGAGGTTTTCCTTCCTTCCGGTATTCATTTTTCGTAACTTCCGTAACTTTTCAGGTAGTGCCTCCATACGAGGCTCATCATCGGGCATATGTAAAAATGCAATGTCTACAGTCGCCCCCACTTTGATGGGGCTTGTGCAGTGTGTGACAGTGACAACCCTATCAAAGTCATACATGTATTTTTACTTACCTGGTTCGTCGGCCGTTGCCGGACTTACTTATTGTTTCGCTACTTTTGTGAGATGCTTTGATCTTTGAGATTTATTCCCGAACTGAGTTGAGTTGATGGTGAGGTGCTTCGACCTCTGGGATTTGTTCCCGAACTGAGTTGAGTTGATGGCGAGGTGCTTCAACCCCTGGGATTTGTTCCCAAACCATGCTGGGTGTGAGATGCTTCAATCTTTGGGATTTATTCCTGAATTGAGTTGAGTTGATGGTGAGGTGCTTCGACCCCTGGGATTTGTTCCCGAACCATGTTGGGTGTGAGATGCTTCAATCTCTGAGATTTATTCTCGAACTGAGTTGAGTTGATGGCGAGGTCCTTCGACCCCTGGGATTTGTTCTCGAACCATGCTGGGTTTGAGATGCTTCGATCTTTGGGATTTATTCCCAAACTGAGTTGAGTTGATGGCGAGGTGCTTCGACCCCTGGGATTTTTTCCCGAACCATGCTGGGCGTGATGATTCGATCTCTGGGATTTATTCCCGAACTGAGTTGAGTTGATGACGAGGTGCTTCGACCCCTGGGATTTGTTCCCGAACCATGATGGGCGTGAGATGCTTCGATCTCTAGGATTTATTACCAAACTGAGTTGAGTTGATGGCAAGGTGCTTCGACCTCTAGGATTTATTCTCGAACCATACTAGGTGTGAGATGCTTCGATCTCTGGGATTTATTCCGAACTGAGTTGAGTTGATGGTGAGGTGCTTCGACCCCTGGGATTTTTTCCCGAACCATGCTGGGTGTGAGATGCTTCGATCTCTGGGATTTATTCCGAACTGAGTTGAGTTGATTGAGAGGTGCTTCGACCCCTGGGATTTGTTCCCGAACCATGTTGGGTGTGAGATGTTTCGATCTCTGGGATTTATTCTCGAACTGAGTTGAGTTTATGGCGAGGTCTTCGACCCATGGGATTTGTTCCCGAACCATGCTGGGTGTGAGATGCTTCGATCTCTGGGATTTATTCTCGAACTGAATTGAGTTGATGGCGAGGTGCTTCGACCCCTGGGATTTGTTCCTGAACCATGCTGGGTGTGATGCTTCGATCTTTGGGATTTATTCCAGAATTGAGTTGAGTTGATGGCGAGGTGCTTCGACCCCTGGATTTGTTCCCGAACCATACTGGGCGTGAGATGCTTCGATCTCTGGGATTTATTCCCAAACTGAGTTGAGTTGATGGCGAGGTGCTTCGACCCCTGGGTTTGTTCCCGAACCATGCTGGGTGTGAGATGCTTCGATCTCTGAGATTTATTACCGAACTGAGTTGATTTGATGGCGAGGTCCTTCGACCCCTGAAATTTTTTCCTGAACCATGCTCGGTGTGAGATGCTTCGATCTCTATGATTTATTCCCGAACTGAGTTGAGTTGATGGCGAGGTGCTTCGACTTCTGGGATTTGTTCCCGAACCATGCTGGGTGTGAGATGCTTCGATCTCAAGGTGCTTCGACCTCTGGGATTCATTCCCGAATTGAATGGGTGATGGCGTTTTGGTCCATCTACGTGACTCTTTGATCCACTGGGGAGTTTTTTCCATGATGGTGAGGTGCTTCGACCCCTCAATGAAAATAAAATACAGTACATTAAGGTAACATTATTATTTTATGTTTATTATTATTTTTATTAATTTGTTTTTAATTATTTATTTATAATATTAAATTTTAATTGAAAAATTCAAATATAATTTAATAGAAAAAATCTAATAAAAAAGTAAAATACATTATAATTACCAACCGACTTTTCGATCGGTAATTATATTACAATGTGTAAACTTTACCGATGACACTATACGGTTAGTAAATTCAAGGAAATACCGAGCGTTATTTTGATCGGTAAAAGATTTTTTTACCGATCGTCTATTTTATCAGTCGGTAATATTTTGAGTTATTATCGAGCGAAATTCATTTATTTAACGACCGATTATTTCCCATATTTCTTCGGTAATATTTACTGACAATAAATTTATTTGGTCGGTGATCGATCAGTAAAATCATTGACGGAAATATATTGGATAGATATTGTGATACCGATAAGCCATTTACCGACATAATATTTTGATCAATAATCGATAGATAATATATCATTTTGACTAAAATCTATTATTTACCAACCGAATTATCGATCGGTAAATAATTATTTTCTTGTAGTATTCCCTCTATCATATGCTAGGTTTACCGTTTTTACATTATTAAAAAATCTATTACTTTATTTTTAACACAGTATCAAATTACTGGAAACCTATTTACATAGCTAAAAGCCCCAAATTCCCTAGTCACTTCACCTCTCTCATCTCATACCGCCCATGCCTGTTCTGCTCACACATTTAGAGGCACCAAAAAAATTATTTTTTCAGTAATCAATTTTGCCGTAAATTTACATCAATGTATGAAATCCACTGTTATGGTGCCCAAACATATCATTTTGAGTATTGAATATGTAATTTAACTCATTAACCATATACATTCTATTAATAAATATGTAATTAATTCATATTTGAAAATTTTCATATTAATTGAGAGAGATTATATGTTAATAATAAAAATTATATATTTAAACCAAAAAAATCAAATACTTTTGAAACTTGAAAGTACCGGGCCCATGTACGAATCTTACTCTCTGTCCCCAGCAAAACAATTTAGGGCATAGCTAGCTAGCTAGCTTATTTAATCAATCAAATTATTGCTCTTCTCTCTTCCATCTCTCAATTTCTTCTTTGGCCACACATAATGCTGCCCTGAACCTTTATTCCAATCATGGAAATCTTAAAATGGGTAAAGCCCTTTTAGTGGTCTAATAGCTTTCTTGCCAAAAAAATTCAACACTTTTCGAGAAGGTTTTGCATTTTCTTCCCTCAACTGCAAAGCACAAATTATGTTCTCTTCAAACCCTAGCATTAGCATCAACCCTAATGCAAACCTCCAATCTCCTAATTACCTCCATTGCGCTCCTTTATTTGCTAGCTGCGGAAACGGTGACGTTTTGCTTAACCATATCCAGTTTTATCCACTCACAGGTTTAATCTTACCAGGCAGTGACACTAGAGTGATGAATGCAGCACATTGTGATCATGCATCTATAAACAAGAAGCCAGCAGTGAAGAAAGATCGGCACAGCAAGATTTGCACAGCCAAGGGTTTGAGAGATCGGAGAGTGAGACTGTCTATTGAAATTGCCCGCGAGTTCTTTGATCTCCAGGACATGCTAGGGTTTGATAAAGCAAGCAAAACCCTTGAATGGCTGTTCAACAAATCAAAAACGGCTATTAAAGAACTATCAGAGCTGAAGAACCCTAGGAATCATGGTGAGTTAGAAGAAGCTACAGCCACTGATTCAAAAAGCAAGCAAATGGAGGGCATTTCTGAAGAGAGAAAGATCATGGAGAAGCTTACAAAAGAGTCAAGATATAAGGCAAGAGCAAGAGCAAGGGAAAGGACTAAAGAAAAATTGTGCAAAAAAATTTCTGACACGAGCCATCATCAAATGTTGACCCAATTCAGATCATTGAGCCAAATCAAAGGTAATTGTGAAGAGTCGAGTTCTTATATTGTTGCTCATGATCATCATCATCATCATCAAGTCCAAGAACATTGCTCTCACAAACAATCCAATCAAGCTCCAACAGAAAGAAAGCAAAGCCCATCTTCAAGTTTTGTGCAATGCCAATGTCTCAGTTATCTACCATGCGAGCAATTACCAAACATGAGTCTTTCAAATGGTAATTAATTAAATTGCTAGAACTTTTTGAAATTTCTTGATCACACCATGTATGAGATATTAACTCGAATGTCAATTTGCAGAAGTTCAAATGATCTGGGATGCAGGCAAATGAGCAGTAAAAGATGTAAGCTGCAGTTAAATATCTTGTTGTTTCTCTAAGTTTACTTTAGGAAAATCAGAGCATATGTTGCATGTTTATTAACTTATCATATCATGTCACTGAACTTGAGAATCGGAATTGGACTTGTAATGAAGAAGTTTCTGTTATGCATCTATAAGTTCGTTTACCGTTTTTGCTTGATTTATTTGGTTAAAATTGTTTCATGATAAGCATATTAATTAGCTTGTGAAAGTTAGCTCTAAATTAAGTACATTAAAAAGAAGCTGCACAATTTAGAGATCTATATATATCTGTTAGGAATATAATTAATTATTTGTTACTGAAAATTAATGAGATGCATGATTCTCACAGAAGATCTTTTACTAATACCAATTCCTCTAGTGTAAAGTGTACGGTTGTGAACAACATGATGCTTCTCAAATATGATCAACTGAATCCATTTTCTCATCTACTTTGCATGCACACATATTAATGATGAGAAAATGGATTGATGCGATTAATAATATTAGGCTCTATTCAAATTTCGGTTTCCATAGTAAACACATCAACATGAGGCCGAGTATCATTATTAAATCATATGCTAACCAAACATGCATGAAGACAAAATATTATTTATAATTAAGATAGAAAAAGTTTGATACAGCCAAAGATTGAAAAACCTAGCTAAGAGTTCTTTCGAAATGAAGGTATCGACCTCATTAAAACTTTGGGGAAAACCGAAAGAAGAAATGAAGGAAAACCTTAATAAGTAGTAAAGTTTCTTGTTTAATGAATGAAGTATACTCAAAAACAAGAATTCTCAGTTATAAATTAACTTATGCATTCTAGATTTAGCAGCATACACAAAATTCAGCAACGAAATCAAGAACTTTTCGTATGTGTGCCTTAACATGAGGCTTGAACAAAGTCTTGTGCTAAAGAATTGACTATTCAATTTAGAACTCCTAGAGTCTAATCTCAAAAAACAAGCTGTCTAAAGATTCATGAGTAAGAAATCAAGCATGAAACTCATTAACGTTAGACATGTTTACCACATAACAAGATTAATCAAAAAAATAAATAAATAAATAAATAAAACATATAACAAGAACTCTGCCTCAGATCAATCCATTTCAGAATAATTAAATGTATCATGTGTGTGTGTGTGTGTTTACCTTAAAGCCTTCCATATGCCCCTGAACTTGTGGTGTTATTAATGCTTGAGCCTGCTATTTGCAATTTGGCTTGCCCATTCTTTGATTTGTGTTTCCTGTACGTAGCAATACAAGTCATTTTATTAATAGCAAGTTGAATATTTGCATTTTGATAGTAAGATAGGAGCTTCACTTTTTTTATCTCCAGAATGCAGAAAGCTTACTGAAGAATATAAGAAATTTATGAGAAAACAACCTCAACATTTTTATAGTGATTGAAAGACAGATAGAATGTTTAGCTATTAGTGAGCTTTTGATTGATTGGAAAATATTAACTAAGCCAATTTTGTTGTATTTCTTTCATCTTTGCCATGATTCTTCCCATGAACTTAATGATTAATTTATTGGTACCACTGTTATATGGATAACGTGAGACCAATAACTAATAACTATATCATATATATGTTGAATAAAATTACCATTTATTTAGTTATTTTTTTAACTATTTAATACCCGTGATAGAGTATTATTAGGTTATTATATGAACGATGTGATATCAAATAAAATTACCATTTATTTAGTTGTTTTTTAACTATTTAATACGTATGACAATTTATTATTAGATTATTGCATAAATGACGTGGTATCATTGTTGTATAAAATATATTTTGAAACTTAATTGGGGAATTGGCAAATGATATGGAAAAGCATGTCTACAGGTAAATGTTGTAACTTCTAACTCCGTATTTATTGAATAAAATTGTTCTTCCCTCACTTTAAAATTATATTGTTTGTGACATTTAAATTAGTTCATCAGACAAACGAATAAATATTGTAGTCAAATTATGTCCCCCAAAGAATACAAATAAATTCACAGATATTATAGTCATACATGTGTGTGTATATATTTTCATGCATACATGAAAATGACTTCTTCTCTCCAAGGGAAGAACAGCTCCTTCAAATTCAAAGGCTACACTGTTATAAATTTGGGAAATTAATTCATCTGGGAATACTGTAAGTATCTAATAAACAAATTCTTATACGGACTGCAGTAGAAAATGTTAAATACATTTTTTTGTGTTGACGGCTGATTTTGGTCTCAGGGGCAATATGAGTTTTTTACTCCCGAGATAATTCTCCCTCAATAGTGAATTTGTTCGGTTATGGGGGAATCAAAAGCAAATTTGGCAAAAGACAGATAAATACACCAATCAACAAGGAGATTTAACGTGCTTCGGCAGATCAGATCCAACCTACGTCCACGGACACAAACCGAATAATACTTTTTATTACCGATATATGCTTCTCTGATATCTCTTGTGTTTTACAAGTCTGATCGTAATGATCTTGATATTGATTCTGATCCCTCTTACGCACACTCTACCCTCATATTTATAATAGTGTAGAAATCATATTCCTTCTCCTACAAGAATTTCCTAGTTGAGACAATTTTCTTTTCCCATAAGGATTCCTAATTTAAAACTACTTTCACTTCCTTTATCCTATTAGGACACTAACTCATCAGTTACCCCATGAAAGTAGGATAGCTTGTCATCTTATTCGTAAGAGTAGGGTATCTTATCTTCTGGAGCATGTCTCGTCATATGCTCGGTCTTCATGAGGTCGGTCATGATGGTCCTTTGAGCTGAGAATGCTGCTACCGATCTGATAATGCTCGGTCATCTGAACTAAAGTGGTCGGTTACCGATCATAAAGTGCTCGGTCTCTACCTGTTGGCTTTATAACACTCATGTGGTCGGGTCGGCATTAATGATTTCGACCGAGAAGGAAATTACCCTTTTTACCCCTGTCGTACTCCTTAAATAACATAGGTCCTGAAAATACCATCAACATCTGTCCCCTAGTTCTCGGTAACAACGAGTTTGCGAGTTGATGCCGGGAACTATAAAAAAAGATGGTGTGCCGATGAATCCGTCGGTGGTCACTCCATGAACCGCAGAGAAAAATGCCTTGGCTGCAAATCTAGTCATTGTTGCCACCCTCATGTGCTCAGTCAACGAGGATCCCGATATCTACCCGTGGAGAAAATGCTTTGTCCTTATGCTGATGACGATCGACTCGGTGGGACGTAACCCGACCCCGAGCTGAGAATAACATTTGGCTCTGGGGGAAAGTCACCTCCCCAGACCAATAGAGGGCCGACCATGGGGGAGATGCTCCGATCCCATGCCGATGATAAGTCTCTCGGAAGGACTTATCCCGACCCCGAGCTGAAGAAATACTTGGCTCTGGGGGAATATTACATCCCCAGTCCAAAGAAGCCGACTCGGTGGGACGTAACCCGACCCCGAGCTAAAAGAAAGACTTGGCTCTGGGGGAATGTTACATCCCCAGTCCAAAGAAATCGACTCGGTGGGACGTAACCCGACCCCGAGCTGAAACAAACATCGATCTCGGCGGTACAAGAGCAGACCCGAGCTGGAAAGAAACATCGGTCTCGGCGGTATAAGAGAAGACCCGAGCCGGAAAGAAACATCGGTCTCGGCGGTACAAGAGCAAACCCGATCCGGAAAAAAACATCGGTCTCGGAGGTACAAGAGCAGACCCGAGCCGGAAAGAAACAAGTGGCCTCGGCGGAACGAATCCAGCCCCGAGCCGATTAATCCTTGGGACTTATTTAGAAGGGAAGTGAATCAACATTTGAAGCCCTTATTGGATTTAGCATGGGCGTCCCCTTGCCAGACCTAATGAAAACAAAAACAAAACTTTGAAAGTAAAATAAAAAAAATGGGTGTGACTTAACACTTATCCCAAAGCAATAGCACGGATGCCTCAAAACAGCGTCCTGTTTGAGGCCTCCAAAACACAATTATGAACCTTTCAATTCAGAGTCCCGGCGAACCAGGATTTGGATCAAAAAGCGTTTAGAATGGTAAGGGCACATCCTCTATACTTCAGGTCATCATGGAGCCTGCGTAATGTTTGAGGGCTCCTCCTTACAACGCTGGAGCAAGCATACGCTACGAGGGCACAATCCTTCCCCGTGCTATACTTCTCTCGGATCCGAATGATCAAAGAAATATGGATCAAAGAGTGTCCGAAACATTAAGGGCATATTCCTCCTTATGTTCGGTAACACTGGAGCAAGCAAACGCTACGGGGGTATCATCCCTCCCCGTGCTATACTTCTCACGGATCCGAATGATCAAAGAAATAGAGATCAAAGAGTGTCTGAAACATTAAGGGCATATTCCTCATTATGTTCGGTAACACTGGAGCAAGCAAACGCTACGGGGGTATCATCCATCCCGGTGCTATGCTTCTCACGGATCCAAATAATCAAATAAATAGGGATCAAAGAGTGTCTGAAACATTAAGGGTATATTCCCCCTTATGTTCGGTAACACTGAAGTAAGCAAACGCTACGAGGGCATAATACCCTCCTCGTGTTATGCTTCTCACGGATCCATTGGTCAGATGGAACAGGTGGGAATACAATCTATGTAGTCACCATTCCCAAACTGGTCAGTCCGGCCATCTTACGGGGGCGCTTCCTCCTCGCGATTTCAAACTTTGGGTATCCCTTGCGAACGGAAGCCATAGGCCAGTCGGTGTTCCGAATATGGGGGTCTGACACTACCATGAAGGGTTCGCGTGCTTCTTTATGTATTTCCTCCTTTGTTGTGGTCTTGGTTTATTTTTTACGAATGGAATGAGTCAGGTCGGAGCACTTCTGACGGGGATTTTGATGATAGCGTCTTTGGTTGGTGTGCCACGATTTTGGTGCCTTTCCAGATCTCAGGTCATCCCTCGTCGAGAAAAAAGTTAAATTTCCGCTACCTCATTGCTACGATTGTCATTCACAAACTCATCATTGCTGTTCTGAATAGGGAAACTCCGGCTAATGAAGAGAAGTTCAATAACTACTGAGCTATAGTGTACTCTCCACATATTCCATTGCTTTCTGTTTCACATATTCAATCTTTTCTTCATCACCAACATATTTCTTGTACTCGAGATAAGAATTTCATTTTTTTTAGGTGGGAGACTCAAGCTAATAACCCTCTCAAACAGTCCACGAATTAAATCTACATCTCCGAGTCGAATCTCTTGATCAAGATAAATACTCCACAAGTCTGTTCTTTTTGGATATTCACGCAAGATTCCTTCAAACATGGATCGTCCTCTATCAGGAACCCCACTTTTGATCTCAAGAATGGCTGTCTGTGAGATGAATTTAATATGCTTATGCCGAGGAAGACTTAACAAAGCACGTTGTACCACAGACTAAACCTCATCTTTGTTGTTGCTTCAAGAGTCTTTGTACCCGCCTTAACCAGACCTTGCATGAATGCTTGAATTTCTTGGTTATTTTGCCGAGAAGCTCATCAGCCAACTTGTGTTGCTCAGTTCTTTCATACATCCCCAGGAGTGCTAGATGGACCTTTTTGGGATCACAGTACTGCAAAGCTCTTTGAATACTTTTTACAACAGCTTCCTCTGGTGGATTCCCATACTTATTTTCCAAATTAAAATAAGCCACCCAAACTTTTAGCTTCTCATTCTCCTCTTGAATGTTTATTGTTTGCAAAGCCCTTTTAGTAATAGAGTGGGCTTTCTCAACATCGGCCATGGAGAGCATGAAGTCCATCTACTTTATCCAAACAAAATTGCTATTTGGGGAGCTTCTAACCAGTCTCTTAAATTCATCAGGAGTTCTCGGTGCATCTTTTTCCAGCAACCTCTCCTCGTCGGCATCTCTAATTTCTTGCTCACTCTATTCCTTTTCGTCCATCTCCACAATCCCTTCAGCATTCTCACTATGTCCATTATCACTCCCAAACGGCCGATCCTCACCGTCAATTTCTCCACTCCCTGGATCATCCTCTTCGTCCGACTCATCATCCTCCCCGTTTGTGTAACACCCCAGATTATTTTTACCCATATTTTATTTTATTATTTTTGGTGGGTAGAAATTTAAGGATTAAATTTCTAAGTTTGTGGAAGTTTGGATTTATAATGAGATTTGAGGCAAGTTTAGGGAGGCAATTGTTATTTTCCATGTGGCTATAAAAAAAAAAAAAAAGAAAAGAAATGAAAACCTAATCTAACACACACACACAGATACGCGAGAGAGAGAAGAAAGAGGAAAAAGGAGAAAAGAGAAGCTTAGTCCCGATCCAGTCAATCCGTAGCTCAAACCCGACCGAGTCCTTAAGGAAAAGTGTAGATCTCAACGAGAGGATCATTTTGGTGGTAGTTTCATCTCGGGAAACTTCCAATTTTCGGAGAAATCTCGGTAAGGAACTTTTTATGATATTTCTTGATTTCCCGTTGATCCGGAACTCCGATCGACAAACCGTCAGCGCCATTAGATCCGGGAGAGGGAGAGCTTTGTTCGGCCGTCGGAAAACTTCCGATCGGACCGGCGCGTGAAGCTCACGCGCGTCCCTCGTGACGGCGCGTGAGGCCCACGCGCGGCTTGGCCAACGGCGCGTGGCCACCACGCGCCGGGCAGTATGTTCGCATTGTTCTCCCGAGTCTCCTCCGTGAATTTCAGACCATTCCGAGTAGTATTGGGCCTCCGAATCGTAATTTCCGTGTAATTATCGAAATTGTCAATTTAAGCATGTTATGTATCTGGATTGTTGAGAATGAATCAGAATGTAAGATGATGAGTTTGGATTGTGTTGAGGAAGTCCGTTTTATAATCGAGACCTTGCCAGAATTTCATTAAGATTTCGAGAGTGACCGAACCACGTTTCATGCATATTCTTTCGTCTATTCTAGTTAGGAATATGTTCCTCATAGTATATTCTTTTGTCTTTTAGGTGATCGTGATACTGTAAGCAGGGACGGTCCTGCTGCTTAGTTTCTTTTTTCCAGTAGTCAGCTCATCAGGTGCGTGGATAAGCCTGTAACATTGATGTTTTCTAAGTATATAGTATGTATGTTTTCTTGAAATGAATCTTAAAAGAAATGCATTAAATGAGTTTGTTTTCAGAAAGTTTATATATTTTGCTATAAGGTATGGATCGAATATTGATTATGTTGAAATCATGTGTTTGTGATATATGAGAAACTTGCATGATTTGAGATATGAGCATGGATTTTGGAAATGATTTTTATGATAGGATGCACCCCGTGTACATATATGTTGCCAGATATTTGCCATGAGATAAGGTCTCATGTTGCCAGTTATTGCCGTAAGATAAGGTCTTACGTTGCCAGTTTGCTCCGGATGCCAGTTATTGCCGTGGGGATGCCCCATGTTGCCAGCTTTGCCATATTGTCACGAGGTTGTGCTTATAGATGAGAAATGTGATTTATTATTCAGAGTATTTCATGAGCAATATGAGTTTTATGAGAAATGAGAAAGGTGATTTATTACTCAGAGTATTTTTCTTGAGCAAGAGTGAGTTTTATGAAGAGATGAGATTTATGATGTTATTTGAGTTGGATCATGGAGATCCTAAGAAAAATTTCATGTTGCTAGTTTTCGTTTTTAGATTTTCCTTGTATATGGAGGATTTGCCCATATTACAGGGGAAACTCTGCCAGTTTCTAGTCTCCGTCTCACCCCTAGCCTACCTAAGGGGACGGGTGTGACATTTAATGGTATCAGAGCCCAGTTGTCATAGATTCTGTAGACACTTCGTTTTCTTTATAAGTCATTCTATGTCTTTTAGCGGTTGACATCTTTCATGTGTTTTCAGATGCCTCCGCGTTCCAGAGTTCGGGGTGCAGGTCGAGTCCGCACTCGTAGAATAGCAAATGTTGGCCAATCTTCTAGGGCACCTCCAGTTGATGAGGAGGTTAATTCTTATGTCGGGGAACCTTTTGAGGGGAACCCTAATCCTGTTGTAGGGGATTCCTTAGCTTCGGTTTATGGAGATAGTACTCCAGTTCAGCATCCTCCTAGTGGTAATGTTCCTCCTGTCCCTCCAGCATATGGTCATGGTCCAGCCCAGGCAGCTCCATTAATTAGTGAAGAAAATATTGCCAAAAGAATGACAGAAAATGGAGCTATTGAGTTTGATGGGAGGAAGGATCCCATTGTAGCTGGGAACTTCCTAGATAGAGTTGAGAAAGCTTTTGAGTTGCTTAGATTGACAGATGAGCAGAAGTGTCATCATGTATACCGACTTTTGACAGAGCAAGCTGATAAGTGGTGGAAAAGTGTTAGAGGCAAATTTTCTGAGACCAATGTGTTAACATGGGATAAATTCAAGAAAGAGTTCATGAGCAACTATATGAATTCTGCTTTTATGGATGAGAAGAGGAGAGAGTTTTACAGATTGATTCAGGGCAACCGTACAGTAGATCAGTATGATACTGCATTTCATGAGTTAGTACAGTTGGTCCCACATTTGAAAGATCATGAACAGGGCAAGATGGATCATTTTATTAATGGTCTGAATGCAGAAATTAGATCCAGGATTCGGTTATTTCCAATGGGCAGTTTAACAGAGATGGCAGATTTTGCTAAAAAGGCAGAGTTTGCTGAAAGAGAATTTCAGATTGGGATGGATTATCAGATGAGGAAAAGAAACGAGATCAGCGACCTTTTGGGACACAGAATCAGAGCAGGAAAGGAGTGATGCAAGACCCAGCGGCAGTTATCAGATGAGTTCTGGGCAACCACAGAGGCAAAGCCGACCCACAGCTAGTCAGAGTTCAGTGAGAACTCCATTTGATGGGACTTATAGTGGCCAACAAAGCCAAGTTCAAGGTAGAAGATTTTTACCCTGTCCTACATGTGGAAAGAATCATCCTGGAGAATGCAGATTGGGTACCAGAGGTTGCTTTTTGTGTGGAGAAGTAGGACACTTGAAGAGAAATTGTCCTAATGTTAGTGATAGTGTTGGACAGATTCAGAGGACTGCTTTTCCTCCAGCTCAGAATTTCAGAGGTAATTTTAGTCAGAGTGGGATTCGTGGTCAGAGTTCTGGAGTTCCCACAGGTTCGGGTGCTCAGGGTAGAGTTGCTCCAGGTGGTCAACCAGCAGACCTAGAGCCCAGGGTAGAGTGTTTGCTATGACAACAACAGGAAGCTTTAACAGCACCAGAGGTTATCACAGGTATGGTGTCTATCTTTGGTCGAAATGCTCGTATACTTATTGATCCTGGTGCTACACATTCTTTTGTTTCAAAATCTTTTGCATTGCATGCCGATAGAGACGGAAGTGAGTTAGATTGTGAATTAGTTGTTGTTACCCCTGTTGGATATTCTATTATTGCTAAGCAAATTTTCAGAGGATGTGTAATCCATGTGGGTGAGCATGAATTGTTAGCAGATTTGATTTGCATGAGAGATGCATGATTTTGATGTTATTTTGGTATGGATTGGTTATCTTATCATCGTGCAACAGTGAATTGTCATGAGAAAGTTGTGAATTTTGAGGGCCTGGATGGGCAAAGTTTTTCCTTTAGAGGAGAGAGAAGATTTGTTCCTTCATGTGTGATATCTGCAATGCGAGCCAGTAAGTTGTTGCGGAAAGGTTGTTGATCCTATTTAGCTCATATAGTAGATACCAGTATGGGTACAGCAGAGTTACATGACATTTCTGTTGTGAGGGAATTTGTTGATGTATTTCCAGATGAACTACCTGGTTTACCACCGGATAGAGAAGTTGATTTCTGCATTGATGTGATTTCTGGTACAGCTCCTATATCACTTACTCCTTACAGAATGGCTCCAGTAGAGTTGAAAGAGTTGAAGATACAATTGCAAGAACTGCTAGATAAAGGCTTTATAAAACCTAGTTCTTCACCGTGGGGTGCACCAGTGTTATTTGTGAAGAAGAAAGATGGTTCAATGAGATGTGTATTGATTATCGGCAATTGAACAGAGTTACCATTCGTAATAAATATCCTTTGCCTCGGATTGATGATCTTTTTGATCATTACGGGGAGCCAAGGTATTTCCCAAAATAGACTTGAGATCCGGGTACCATCAACTTAAGGTGAAGGAAACAGATATACCTAAGACGGCTTTTAGAACTCGTTATGGACATTATGAGTTTTTAGAGTAATGCCATTCGGGTTAACTAATGCACCAGCTGCTTTTATGGACTTGATGAATAGAGTATTCAGACAGTATTTGGATAAGTTCGTTATTGTGTTCATTGATGATATTTTAGTGTATTCAGATAGTGAAGATGAGCATAAAGAACATCTGAGAATGTTTTGCAGATTCTGAGGGAGAAAGAGTTGTATGCCAAGTTTAGCAAGTGTGAGTTTTGGCTTGACAGAATTGTTTTCTTAGGCCATGTCATTTCTGCAGATGGTATTTTTTAGTAGATCCCAATAAGATTGAAGCAGTAGTTAATTGGGAACCACCTACCAATGCGACTGAGATACGGAGTTTCTTGGGTTTTAGCAGGCTATTACCGACGTTTTGTTCAGGGATTTTCTATCATTTGCAGCGCCGTTGACAAAACTTTTGAGGAAGAATGCAAAATTTGTGTGGACTGAGGAATGTCAGCAAAGTTTTGATAAACTTAAGGAATGTTTGACAACTGCTCCAGTGCTTACTCTTCCATCAGGCAGTGGTGGATATGTGGTGTACAGTGATGCTTCGAGAAAGGTTTGGGTTGTGTGTTGATGCAGCATGGCAAGGTGATATCTTATGCTTCTCGACAGCTTAGACCTCATGAATTGAATTATCCTACTCATGATTTGGAGTTAGCTGCAGTAGTATTCGCACTGAAGATTTGGAGACATTATTTGTATGGAGAGAAATGTGAAATCTTCACGGATCACAAGAGTCTCAAGTATTTACTCACACAGAAGGAGTTAAATATGAGACAGAGGCGATGGATAGAGTTATTGAAGGATTATGAATGTACTATTGATTATCATCCAGGAAAGGCTAATATTGTAGCAGATGCTCTTAGTAGAAAGTCATCAAGTATTCTATCTCATGTGGAAGTTTTGCAGTTGCCGTTGTTAGTGGAACTTAGATCTTTGAGAGTTGACTTATCAATTGGTGATTCAGGATCTCTGTTAGCAACTCTTAAAGTCAGGCCTATTTTAGTGGAGAGAGTCAGAGAGCTCAGACTCAGGATGCTCATTTTATGAAAATCATTGATGAAGTGAAAAAAGAATGAACGTTCAGATTTCCTGCTTAAAGATGACAATACATTGATGTTTGGAGATAGATTATGTGTACCTGAAGTTGAGAGATTGAAGAGAGAGATCATGGAAGAAGCTCATTGTTCAGCTTATTCTATGCACCCAGGCAGCACTAAGATGTATAGAACTCTCAAAGAGAATTATTGGTGGAAAGGCATGAAGAAAGAGATAGCAGAATTTGTATCAAAGTGTTTATCATGTCAGCAGATTAAAGCAGAGCACCAG
Organism: Zanthoxylum bungeanum; assembly: GCA_019454045.1. Lineage (NCBI taxonomy): Eukaryota > Viridiplantae > Streptophyta > Magnoliopsida > Sapindales > Rutaceae > Zanthoxylum > Zanthoxylum bungeanum. The sequence goes on along the minus strand of SKCR01008437.1, from coordinate 7,273 downwards.
CATCCAGCAGGTACCTTACAATCGCTTCCTATTCCAGAGTGGAAGTGGGAACACATCACTATGGACTTCGTGTCAGGACTGCCTCGTACGAAGAAAGGTCATGATTCAGTATGGGTGATTGTTGACAGATTGACTAAATCAGCTCATTTTCTACCAGTCAGAGTGGATTATTCTTTGAATAAGTTAGCAGAGCTTTATGTTGATGAGATAGTGAGACTTCATGGGATTCCAGTATCAGTTGTATCAGATAGAGATCCAAGATTTACTTCCAGATTTTGGCCAAGTCTACAAGAAGCTTTGGGTACTAAAGTGAAGTTCAGTACTTCTTTTCATCCTCAAACAGATGGACAGTCAGAGAGAACCATTCAAACTTTAGAAGATATGTTGAGAGCTTGTGTTATGGAATTCAAGGGTAGTTGGATCAACATTTATCATTGATGGAGTTTGCTTACAATAACAGTTACCATGCTAGTTTGGGCATGGCACCTTATGAGGCATTATATGGAAGGAAGTGTAGAACTCCTATTTGTTGGGATGAAGCAGGTGAGAGGAAACTTTTGGTCCAGAGATTGTTCAGATTACTGTTGATAAGATAGAAGTGATCAGATCAAAGTTGAAGACAGCTCAAGATAGACAGAAGAGTTATGCAGATCTAAAAAGGAAGGACATCGAGTATCAGTAGGAGATAAGGTATTTTTGAAGGTTTCTCCTTGGAAGAGTGTCATGAGATTTGGCAAGAAAGGAAAGTTGAGTCCTCGGTTTATTGGGCCGTATGAGATCATGGAACGAATTGGACCAGTTGCCTACAGATTAGCATTGCCTCAGGAATTGTCAAAGATTCACAATGTTTTTCATGTGTCCATGTTGAGAAAGTATAGATCAGATCCTTCTCACGTTTTGCAGGAACAACCAGTTGAGTTGAGAGAAGACTTGACATACGCTGAAGAACCAGTGGAAATTCTAACTAGAGAGTTAAGACAGTTGAGGATAGGACGATTCCTTTGGTGAAAGTCCTATGGGGTAAACACTCGAAGGCAGAAGCAATTGGGAACTTGAGGAAGACATGAGGAATAAGTATCCTCACTTGTTTCCACCATCTGGTATGTGAATTTCGAGGACGAAATTATTTTAAGAGGGAGAGAATTGTAACACCCCAGATTATTTTTACCCATATTTTATTTTATTATTTTTGGTGGGTAGAAAATTAAGGATTAAATTTCTAAGTTTGTGGAAGTTTGGATTTATAATGAGATTTGAGCCAGTTTAGGGAGGCAATTGTTATTTTCCATGTGGCTAAAAAAAAAACAAAAAAAGAAAAGAAATGAAAACCTAATCTAACACACACAACAGATACGCGAGAGAGAGAAGAAAGAGGAAAAAGGAGAAAAGAGAAGCTTAGTCCCGATCCAGTCAATCCGTAGCTCAAACCGACCGAGTCCTTAAGGAAAAGTGTAGATCTCAACGAGAGGATCATTTTGGTGGTAGTTTCATCTCGGGAAACTTCCAATTTTCGGAGAAATCTCGGTAAGGAACTTTTTATGATATTTCTTGATTTCCCGTTGATCCGGAACTCCGATCGACAAACCGTCAGCGCCATTATCCGGGAGAGGGAGAGCTTTGTTCGGCCGTCGGAAAACTTCCGATCGGACCGGCGCGTGAAGCTCACGCGCGTCCCTCGTGACGGCGCGTGAGGCCCACGCGCGGCTTGGCCAAACGGCGCGTGGCCACCACGCGCCGGGCAGTATGTTCGCATTGTTCTCCCGAGTCTCCTCCGTGAATTTCAGACCATTCCGAGTAGTATTGGGCCTCCGAATCGTAATTTCCGTGTAATTATCGAAATTGTCAATTTAAGCATGTTATGTATCTGGATTGTTGAGAATGAATCAGAATGTAAGATGATGAGTTTGGATTGTGTTGAGGAAGTCCGTTTTATAATCGAGACCTTGCCAGAATTTCATTAAGATTTCGTCGAGAGTGACCGAACCACGTTTCATGCATATTCTTTCGTCTATTCTAGTTAGGAATATGTTCCTCATAGTATATTCTTTTGTCTTTTAGGTGATCGTGATACTGTAAGCAGGGACGGTCCTGCTGCTTAGTTTCTTTTTCCAGTAGTCAGCTCATCAGGTGCGTGGATAAGCCTGTAACATTGATGTTTTCTAAAGTATATAGTATGTATGTTTTCTGAAATGAATCTTAAAAGAAATGCATTAAATGAGTTTGTTTTCAGAAAGTTTATATATTTTGCTATAAGGTATGGATCGAATATTGATTATGTTGAAATCATGTGTTTGTGATATATGAGAAACTTGCATGATTTGAGATATGAGCATGGATTTTGGAAATGATTTTTATGATAGGATGCACCCCGTGTACATATATGTTGCCAGATATTTGCCATGAGATAAGGTCTCATGTTGCCAGTTATTGCCGTAAGATAAGGTCTTACGTTGCCAGTTTGCTCCGGATGCCAGTTATTGCCGTGGGGATGCCCCATGTTGCCAGCTTTGCCATATTGTCACGAGGTTGTGCTTATAGATGAGAAATGTGATTTATTATTCAGAGTATTTCATGAGCAATATGAGTTTTATGAGAAATGAGAAATGTGATTTATTACTCAGAGTATTTCTTGAGCAAAGTGAGTTTTATGAAGAAATGAGATTTATGATGTTATTTGAGTTGGATCATGGAGATCCTAAGAAAAATTTTCATGTTGCTAGTTTTCGGTTTTAGATTTTCCTTGTATATGGAGGATTTGCCCATATTACAGGGGAAACTCTGCCAGTTTCTAGTCTCCGTCTCACCCCTAGCCTACCTAAGGGGACGGGTGTGACAGTTTGTGACGGAGATCAACGCGTCTAGGTCTTCGCCAGGGAGCTGGTACTTGAAGCAGACGTTATCATCGTCGTAGAGAGTGGAGAGTTTGGCCATGATGGCATTGATCTTGAAGTTTCGTTCAATGGCGAGGATTTTGGGTGTCGCCGCCGACGTAAGTAAGCTGATTATCGTGTTGTCGAGGCTGAATTTTGCCGCCATAACTGCACATGAACTTGACTTTGTAGTGGGCGAGTGGCTCGTCCCATGACTGGTTCTCACTGTCGATTTCCCGAGAGCGTGGAGATGAGTCGCGGGAATCAGGGTAAGATGAGCCAATAACAATGATTATAGATGTGTTCATGGAAAGAGCTCCACTAAAATTAGACCACAAACAACAGAGGTTTTATATTCGACTTAATCCCTCACCCCTGTAAAACGACATCGGGGAGGCAGCTTGTTCGATCTTCAAAGACGACAAGAAAAAAAAACGGTCCTGCCCTCGAAATCAAAATCCCAGCCTTCCGATTGTCTCTCATTGGTCATTGAACAACGATTGAATCGCCGAACAAACATGCGTGCCAGGTTTCCAGAATGTTATTGTGAGGTATCAATGTGGTTGGCGTTTTATGTTAGGGCTATCGATCCCGCCTTTAAAAATTTTACCATCCATTCTGCTGTTGAACACCCCGACGACTGGCGACTTCCACCTTCTGCTATCGTCTTAATACGCGAGCTGTTTTTTTGTTGGAATTTCCCCACAGACGGCGCCAACTGTTGACGGCTGATTTTGGTCTCGGGGGCAATATGAGTTTTTTACTCCCGAGACAATCCTCCATCAATAGTGAATTTGTTCGGTTATGGGGGAACCAAAAACAAATTTGGCAAAAGACAGATAAATACACCAATCAACAAGGAGATTTAACGTGCTTCGGCGGATCAGATCCAACCTACGTCCACGGACACAAACCTAATAATACTTTTTATTACCGATATATACTTCTCTGATATCTCTTGTGTTTTACAAGTCTGATCGTAATGATCTTGATATTGATTCTGATCTCTCTTACGCACACTCTACCCTCCTATTTATAATAGTGTAGAAATCAGATTCCTTCTCCTACAAGAATTTCCTAGTTGAGACAATTTTATTTTCCCATAAGGATTCCTAATTTAAAACTACTTTCACTTCCTTTATCCTATTAGGACACTAACTTATCAGTTTACCCCATGAAAGTAGGATAGCTTGTCATCTTATTCGTAAGAGTAGGGTATCTTATCTTCTGGAGCATGTCTCGCCATATGCTCGGTCTTCATGAGGTCGGTCATGATGGTCCTTTGAGCTGAGAATGCTGGTACCGATCTGATAATGCTCGGTCATCCAAACTAAAGTGGTCGGTTACCGATCATAAAGTGCTCGGTCTCTACCTGTTGGCTTTATAACCCTCATGTGGTAGGGTCGGCATTAATGATTTGACCGAAAATGGAATTACCCTTTTTACCCCTGCCGTACTCCTTAAATAACATAGGTCCTGAAAACACCATCAACATCTTGATTTTCATCAATCAAATGTTCAATTGTATGTTTCCCTTAAAGTTAATTAACATTTTAGAATGACTGAACTTAAATTATATGTTTAATTACAACCTCTTTATTTTTCTCTACATCCAAGCCATAAAGTTGCTGCCTGTTACTGAGTTCATATATATACACACACTAATTAAGGTTTTAAACGACGTTAAATTATAACTAGATTGACCCCTAAGATCATGTGAAATCATATGCTAGCAGACTCCATCAAGAGAGATATAATAAATCTTATTAAACTCTTTTCATTTCATCTTAATTTATAACAATCTTTATGTATGTATATATATATATATATATATATTAACTAGCTATTTTCAACATTTCACTCCATTAGTCATATGACTATATTCCATGCTCATTTGTTCTTGTACTGAACAAAACATAAAATTGTAATTTATGGTCATTCAATAAGAATGTATAGGTAATTAAATATTAATCATATACGGTTACAAAAATGTACATATGAGAGGAGATTTTTGAAAATTCAACCACAACTCAAATTTTCGTATTTAGCAAAATGGTCTGAGTCCATCAAATTGTTACAAAAAAAATAATAATAAATAAATAAAATAATAATAATTCTATCAAAAGTATTTTGTTTCCCTTAATTCATAAACCCAAATTTATTATAAATTATTTGTTTTTTTTTTTTCAATTTATATGGCTCCCTTACATTGGAATATTTTATAATATAAATTTTATTCAAAGTAGTATCAAGAACATGATCATATAGTATATATTTTATTTTTTTATTTGTTTTCTTGATTTCAAAATTTATAATATTTAATGCAAGTTTGGCATGACTTCTCTAATGATCAAAAGATTTTTTTAATGTCAAAATTTATTTCATGTTTTTTTTGGTATTAATTAGTTGTTACTTGAGTAGAGTTTTTTAAAATAAAAAATTGTCTTTAATGGAAAAATTTTAAATTTTGCGCTTTTGGTAGGGGTGACAATCTAAGTTATGATTCTTTTATTCATTCGATTCGATTCGCTTTAAAGTGAATATTGATTTAGAAAAATATATTTGTTTAATAATTGGATCAATTCGATTCGACTCATTTATGAAACGAATCAAAAACGAAGTTTAGCTCACTAATTCGTTTATTAATTTAAGATTCGTTTTATTTTTTCTTTTACTAGTTGTTATTTTTTTTTAACTAACATTCGAGAAGTTGCTGCCAATTACCATATAAAAAATAAAAATATCTATATTTGGTAAGTTATTTTTAGTAAATCTATTAATTATATATTTCATATGTATAGATTTATGAAGAATTAATATAAATAAATTATTATAATATATGTTATTGAATAATGTTAGAACTAAACGAAAATTCGTATTCTATTTTTAATAAACAAATCGAATACAAATCTTAATTTTATGATTCATTTAATAAACGAATCAAATACAGATCTATCATATTTTGATTTGATTCGTTTATGATTCGATAATGTTAGTTCCATTTTTATTGGCATTGTTCGTAACAAAACAAGTTCAATTGAATTGTAATGAGGATTGAAGAACTATGAGAAATTGGATAAGTTTGGACAAGTATTTGGACAACATCAGATGGAGATATCATAACGACGTTCACTCTTTTGGATATTCCAGAAATTTAAGAGCTCCAATTGATATGAGGTCAGTGTCATTAGAAAGTAGACTGGAAGATGATCGCGTATATATAAAGAACTCATGATTTGGCCAAGAGACGAAAATGTTAAAAGTGTTTTAAGTTGTAACTCAAAACTAGTACACAATGTGCATTTGAGTTGCGTTCGTCTTTGCGTTCGAACACCCGGAGGTAGAAACTTTACGCTTAAGTTACGTTTGAGAGACGTTCGAATGCTCGTGCATAAGTGAGTTATTTTGGGCACGTTTTTAAGCTAGATTTGCACTAGGAAACACTTACCCTTGCTTTACCTATACAAACAAACTTAAAGCCACATTAACCAGTTGAAGAAACATAATTTAGAGAGCATTCATACACTTTGTTTCTTCCTTCTTGAAAATCAACCTAGAAGACTTTATTGATTTCATTGTCTTTTTTATTTTGGTAAGATTGTTCTTTGATTGACCATCGACACAAACACAACCTAACCCAATTTCCTAAGCCTTTAGAGTTCTCAAGGAGGAAGATTGGAAGTCAGAATTCTGGCGTTGCGTACTTGTAGAGTTGATCCGTTTAGAGACTTCAGAGGTTCTGAAGAAGGTCGTTTGGTGCGGGCTCAATGAGTTCTTCGGCCTATTACAGCTTAGAGGTATTAGAGTCGGTGCGATTGCTGTCATAGATCGTTTACCATCACTGTAAGTTTTTCTCATTATATTGGATTTTGGCTGGAGCCTAGATACCCAGAATTATTTTTTACTCGCACGAGTTTTCCACTTCGTCAATAAAATTATTGTGTTGATTTTATTTTCTGCATTGTTATTTTTACTTTGATTTAATATTGTTAGACGTAAGGGTGCTTGTTGGTTATCAATAGAAATAATAGTTAGAACTTGTCTTAATTTATTATGCATTATTCCGCATACAGTCATAACCTATGACTAAAATTGAACTTCCAATTAGTATCAGAGTCTGACCTCGATCCTTGACTCATTTAGCTATGGAAAGAAGTTAACCCCTACATTGTCCCTCATTCTTTGGTGGGACACAATACTTATATTGAAAGGTTCACATGATAGCACTCCTTAAGTCCTTAGATGAGAGAGTCTGGATGTCAGAATTCTCTCATGATGACTCTTTAGATGAGGATAGTCTTAAGATATCCTACACTAAACTATTTAATGAGAGTCTAGTTATCAAGAAGACGAATATTGAGATTAATAAGGGGTTGAAAATAATAGAGCTATACAAGAATGAA
>SKCR01008436.1:0-26412 GCA_019454045.1 Zanthoxylum bungeanum | reverse complement strand
TTGTGCATTTAAAATCACAACAAAGGCTAGCACCTTCAAGGGATCATACATAGGTGATATGGGAAACTAATCCTTGAGCTTGGAGGATCAACTCGACTTGGAGTCCCTCTTTTCTTCTGGCCGAGAGCTTCACTGCACAAGGGAGGAGTTTTCGCATCATCTAAGCATCCATTTTCAAGTATTGTGAGTATGATTCCGCCATACTTCAATTAATTCATTCATGTATTTATATATTTTGCTTGTTCTTGTTGATCTTGGGCTTGGTTATTATTTCCAACATGGACGACCTCAACCAAAGTATATTGATTGTCGTATGTATTAGCGGTGCAAGTCTCAGGTTAAGACCAAATACACCTACCCTGATTTCGGACTTCCAGAGACACATAGTCATACTACCAATGGAATTCTGAGGGGGTCTATCCAGAGCGAAACTGTTTCTCGTACCATCGGTGAAACACAACCTCCTATTACACTTGCATGAGTATCCTATATCCAAATATATGAGAACTATGCCGTTGTGCTCTCACAAATCCGCATAAGTGTAATACTAGTCTTTTACGTATTTATCGATGTCCAATCTCGATAATACTCTCACTAGGGATATTTAATGATTCTGCCTTCGTGGATTGATATTGTCTCATATCATTCTCAATCCAGGCACTAATCATAGGGACCTCTCATCATTTATACATCTATGTGATCTAATCACAAATGATAAGAGTGCAATCTCCTTTGTCACATAGTTAATTTGTACAACAACATCGTGATCTGTACAAATCGTGACGCTATGGGTCATAATTGTCCAACAACCTTATTTACATTGAGGGGAATAGGTGATAAGAGAATACAAAGAATAATGAGGTAACAAGGCTGGACACGCAGGTCCAATTAATAAATCAAATTTATTACAACAATTTCTAAAATTGTCCCCACCCATCTAATATCCATCCGATATACATTATTCATGATCATCGCAACCATGTATTTACACAAGCATGTTATCAATCAATCTAATCAAATTAATTAATCTGATAATTAGTGATCATCCAATGTTCAAACAACGATTTGATTTTGTTCGAGTCAAACTCGTTTTTGCGAATAAGTACTCAAAGTACGAATTCTTGAATCTAATTAAACTACATAATTAAATCCAATTCAATTTGTATTTAATACTAATTCGCTAATTAATTCCAAATTAAATATTACACTTTATTAATAAACCTTTACGACTTAAATTCAAAATTTAATCGTTACGGGTCTCAAAGCCCGATTAACGTCCAACGTCAATTTAATTAAAGTCTAATGGGCTTTTAATTAATTTCTTGAGGCATGGACTTTTGGTCAACTCGGGTCAAACCGATACCCAAAGTCCAATCCAGGAATTACCACATAAGCCCAGAAATCAATTTTAGGCCCATTAGGCCCAATTAAACTTTAAAGGTCTATTAGTGCATTGGGCTTTATGGAAGCGGTTTTGGCCCAATTGGATCCAATCCATTGGCCTAAACCTAACTTGGTACAACCAAGCCAAATAAGCCCAATAACAACTTTAAAAGCCCAAATCCAATTTTAAGGCCCAATATAATTAAATTACAAAATCCAATTTGACAATTTAATACCAAGTGTATAACACAATTAATCACCCAAATCAATATTTCCAAAAACATCAAATTAGCCTAATAATCATGCTTATCATTATTAAATTATGTCCAACACAATTTAACAAAAAATAAAACCCATATACATGCTATATATGTCTCGGCCAAGGGAAATTTTATGTCAATTGCAAATCAAATCCATTGAATCTTAAATCAACATTAAATCATCATTCCCATTGATTTCCAACACATCCAATGAATAAAAAATCAAAATCCAAGACATTAGGGCATAATGAAGATTCGGCCAAGCCATCCAATTTTGGGCAAAATTGTTCCAAACCAATTTTTCTGAAATTGATCCAATCAAACTTCAGTTCAACATGATTTAAGCATATTAAACATCCAATTTAATTAAATCATGCTCAAAATCAATTTACCCAATTTAAGCCCTAAAATTTTCATGCTTAATTTGGCTCTGATACCATTGTTGGAATCTCTAAGGTCCCAAGGATCAATTATCAAGCATGAAACAAGTGCAATACAATCAAAGAAGTCGTGGAATACTCACAACGATCGGTTGAGTCTATGCGGTGATGAACAAAATTGATTTTTCTGCCTCATCCAATCTCGGTAGTGGGCTGTATTTGTCTCCACCATTTTCAGCTTTGGGTGGTCCTCTATGGAAGCTCCAAGCTTGTGTTGATTCCTTGCTCATGTAGTGAGTTCCCTATCACCTTTGTATGGACTCATTTGTGTTCTAGCACTTGGTGTTTTGCCACAAAAACACCATTGGTTTCCATTCACTTTCTCGGCATTTCTGGACAGAAAAACAGAGAAAACAGAAGGTGCAAATCGTGTGAGAGAGAAAGAAGGTTTTTGTTCCAAAATGTGTGTGAGAAGAGAGAGATGGAGTTATGTATTTGTTTATCATTTTTGTGTATCTAATACATAATATTCCATTTTCAAAAAAATCAATAATTGATTTAACAAATACAAAAAGTCAAGCCATAATTTCCAACACTTCCATCATTATCACATCACTCACATCACTCAAAGTGACGCTTGATGTGACTAATGATTTGACTTGCGTGCCGCACTCGAATTCGAAATGCGAATGCGCTCGCAATCAATCCGGGTTCGGGTTTGCTAATTCCAAATTAATGAATTTTCCGTTGCGACGCAATTAAATGATTATGCCTAGCGAAATCACTATTCACGTCGCTAACGAATTAATTCTAAATTAACTCGTTCGCCCGAATAAAATCTAATTTTAATTCCGCGTCGTAATCCAATTTTGTTTAATTTATTGAATATATTAATTTATCGATTAATTCCAAATTAATCGTTTTTCTCTCTCTAAATGATATTTTATCCAAGATAAAATATCTCCGCAATTAATCCCAGATTAATTTTCTCAATCTTTTAATAATCCCAGATTAATTAAAAGTGAGTCATACGTCATCGGTGAATATTCGGGAAGCGACCCATGAGATCCCTGGATATGTTGGCAGTAAATTCGGTCATCGGACTATCCGAACACGTAAGTACCTGGTACTACGTTTATACCGATTTACAAGACAAGGTTGGCTTCTAGCAAAACGCCATGCCTACCCAATTCTCCAGAAATATGCTTATAGGAATAAACGATCTATATCAGGCGTAGTATACATGGTATTGTGTATGTCGATCCAGTATCGGATGATCACGTGCTAGGCCTGGGGCTGGAATCGTGTCTGCCCCGTACGAATCACATGTCGGATGTCTGGTAACTAGTCTCTATAATCGGATATACATGACATTGTCATAATATCCCGATAGCTGCAGCATTTAAGAGAACCAATCCCGTATCCTACATGACCATCATCTCCACTATGACTGGAGTGATACTTCCGTTTGACATCACACCCAACACACTACGATTCTCGATATACCCGGAGAGGAGGCGTACACAGAAACCGGTTAAAGCCGTGGACGACCAAAACCAAAGTATATTGATTGTCGCAAGTATTAGTGGTGCAAGTCTCAGGTTAAGACCAAATACACCTACCCTGATTTCGGACTTTCATAGACACATAGTCATACTACCAATGGAATTCCGAGGGGTCTATCCAGAGTGAAGCTATTTCCCGTACCATCGGAAAAACACAACCTCCTATTACACTTGCATGAGTATCCTACACCATAAGTGTAATACTAGTCTTTTACAAATTTATCGATGTCCAATCTCGATAATACTCTGACTAGGGATATTTAATGATTTATCCTTCATGGACTGATACTGTCTCATATCATTCTCAATCCAGGAACAAATCATAGGGACCTCCTATCATTTATACATCTAGGTGATCTAATCACAAATGATAAGAGTGCAATCTTCTTTGGCACATAGTTAATTTGTACAACAACACCATGATCTGTACAAATAGTGATGCTATGGGTCATAATTGTCCAACAAGATCATCGCAGGAATTGGAATTACCTCAACAAGCGAGTGATGCCAGTTAGATTTCCAAAACATTGATTGGACACTACTCTTTCTTTTATTGATTTTTATTGTGTTATTTTGCAAACAGACTTATTTTTACACTTTAAGGCGTTAGATTACTATAGGCACTGCATTTTTGCATATAAGTCCTGATGATGAGTCTCTTATGGAGGCACTCCTCTTTAAGTTGTAGAAGTCGCGGGAAATAGACGTCGGAAGGAAAAAGTCAGAAATTGATATCTTGTTGGACTAAATTCGTTTGCTTAGCTGTAGGTTCGCTCGTTGGACCTCTGTTTTAAAATTCATCCTCAGCCCAAACCCCCGCAAGCCACACACCAAGCCCACACACCACCAAGCCACACACCATCCCACCAAAAAGAACCAAACTCACGCCCAAATCCCCATAGCTCACGCCCAAGCCCATTAAAACACATCCAAAATAATAAATCCACACATTAAACACATGTTGAATCCAAATAAATCACCTTCCCGAATTAAAAGAATCAAATCAAATCATATAAATCACATTCCTAATCCAATTAAATCACCTTCCTAAACTAAATAAAATAAAATAAAATAAAATCAATTTACCTTCCTAAAATGAAGATATCCCCATAATTGCAATATTTTTTCCATATTCCCACAAGGTAAACCCCAACCCTTGCCTATTAATAGAAGCACAAACCCAACTCTTTGATCCTTAGCATTTATGCCCAAGCACTCCAGAGAATTCCCCTTATTGCCGTGAATAAGCCCTTAAGCAAATCCCTCCATTACCGCACAAACAACCTTGAAACTAGCCCTCCCATTGCCGCACAAACACCCCTAATACTAGCCTTCATATTACCGCAACATAACCCCCTCATTCACCGCAAAACACCACCAAAGGCAGCCCCTAAACTACACTCAATCACCACCAAAAATAGCCCATAAAAACTACACAGCCATCACCAAAAATCACAATAGAAACAGCCCTTGAAACCACCGAAAATGCACCCTATAAACTTCCTTAAATTACCACAAAACACAGCCTAGAAACTGCTCCAAACCACGGCAAAAATCACAGCCCCAACACACCTAAACAATCGCAAAACAGTAAACCAAAATAGTCCTTATTACCGCAAAACAGTGACCAGAAAACACTGCAAAAACAACAGCAAAATTGAGTAAATAGCAGCCCAAGACAGTGAAACAGCGAAGGAAAATGTTGAACCAGTGAACCGGAGGAGTTGCAGAGCATTACCCTTCCGACGGCCGTGTAACGCACTTCCAAGAGATGACTTAAAAAGTTAGACCTAAGGGTACCTTTTTATTTATTCCCGCACTTTCTTTCCGTTTGTTATTATTATTTCGTAGCATGCATATTATAGTTTCATGTAAGTTGTGGCCATGGGATGAATGAAATATGTTTTATCTCTTGCGGTATATCGGATGGAAACCCGGATGTAAATTTCGTAGCCGAATCCGAATGGACGGTAGTGCGATCTGCACTCAGGATACAATGCCACGTACCACTTGAGAGATGCACATATTTCGTGTCATCCGATCTTATGTTTATTTGTTGTTTGTTAGAAATAGTATGCTACTTTTATGCATGATTAGGTTGTTTAGTATGTTATTTTTTATGCATGATTAGGTTGTTTAGTATGTTAATTTTATGCATGATTAGTTTATAATTTCCAAGCATGATTTAGTTATTTCTTTCACATTAGAAACTTGATTATGTCTCTTATAAGTTTATGTTTAGATTATTATTTATTTACATTGCCATGCTTAGTGATTTAATGTATGCGTGAGATTGTGTGTTGACCGTTATTCTGACTTACTTTTATGCATGTAAACTTAGATATAGGTCGTATGTAAACTTACATATAGGTCGTATGCAAACTTAGATATAGGTTGTATGCAAACTTAGATGTAGGTTGTTGTTGTGTAGACTCGGTTAAATTATTGCTCAAATCCTTTCATTACATGTGGCATAAGTAAGGGACCATTCCGAACCCAACGGTTTGAGGTCTTCCCTTACGAGGGGTGAGTGCGACCTTAAATCATTTTCCCAGTTCACACTGGGTGGCGACTCCATGTTATTTCTCCAGTTTAGTTCCCCCGTGGGCTATTCTGTACTCCTGACTAGGCCGCGAGCCTGGAATAGCGTCGTCAAGTTCTGTGTCATACAGTCTAGCGACTCCACTGGGGATAGAGAATCGGCACCGAAATAATGTCTTGTAATGTTTGTGATTTGTGCTTTAGTTGACCGTGTCTACCGTGGGTTGAAGGGGTTTAATCAAAGGCATTATTAGAGCTAAGTAATGGTTTGGTGTCTTCCTTCATTCACTACCTTTTTATAAGGAAAAGCTGTGAAGGCACCTAGATAATAATTTACTCGAAGCTTACTGTGATGGACTAATTTGGAGGACTTGTTTTTTATTCCTGTCACCAAGGCGATAAGAGCCTAAGAGGCTTGTGAATTTAAGAGAGTTCGCTCCACCCTCCATCTAGGGAATCTATAATGAGAAATCCATTTGACCGTCAGTCACGCACCATAACTCGTTGGCATGTACCTTAGCGTATAAAAAAGGTACGCTCACTTGGTCACTTGAACCCTTGAGTGGGGAGTCACAGTTTTGGGCAATCCTTCGCCGGTGAGAGCCTTTGTCTATACCCCTATAAACCCGCATATGAACTGTAGTTGTAGGACTAATAGAAACTATCCCTTTATGCTTGCGTTTAGGACCGTCGTCATTTGGATTCAGTTGGACTTTTTGTCATGAGGTATGGGCTTGTAGGGCCATTTAAACTGGGATGAGTCCGTGCTTTATGGAAATCGGGCCAAAAGCTTCTAAAATACCGATGGGCCATTTTGCGTTTAGGCCTTTTATCATTTGAAGTTGTTTAGCCATGTTATCGCAAAAGTGTAAACCTGTTGGGCCTTAAAACTGGGACAAGTTTGCACCTCGCAATAGTATGATTGAATGCTTTAAAATGATAATGGGCCGACTTATACATTCCATGCATCGCACACATACATGCTGACTCGCAGTTTTAAAAGACATCATAGATATCCGTTGGGTTAGGGAAGAGGGAAGACTCGTCAAAAGACCATTAGCCAACATGAGTGAATCAGTTAACGAATGATCTCGTATGGATCAGATGGAAGCTAATCTCATTAAGGATACCGAGCAACTGCAAGCTTTGACCATTGCTATGACTAATATGGCTATGCCCCGCGCTGCGGGAGGCTCTAAGAATGAGAGGCGTGAGGGCCCTCCGAGCGGGTTGAATGATGATGTCCCCATCTTTGATGATGAAATGGCTGAGTATGCCACATGAAGGATAGCCGGGTCTTAGGCCAAATTGCAGAAACTCCGCGATCAGGTGGAATCGGTTACTCGCAAGATGAAGGGTAAGCATGAGGATTTGTTGGATTATGAGGTGATGACTTTTGAGGAGCAGCTGCCGGCTCAGTTCAAAATGCCTGACATAGCCAAGTTAAATGGGAACGGAGATCCGAGGGTCCATCTCTGGCAATATGTTTATGTAATGAGTTCTGTGGGCCTGTCACAGCGTCAGGTTCAGAAGATGTTTTGGATGTCACTTGAGGGGGCACCCGTAGTATGGTACCATGGCCTTGAAAGGAAGGTTAAGGAGGATTGGAGAGCGCTGGCAGAAGCCTTTCTGAACCAATATGTCACGGATTTGGAGATCGACTTGTCGCTTCGTGACTTGGAGAATACCAAGCAGAAGCCGGAGGAGAGCTTCAAGGATTATGTGGACCGTGGAGAAGCTAGCTTCTAAAAATGTAGACTCGGCCCTCGGAGAAGGACCAGATTAAAATGATCATCAAGGGCACCAAGCCTTCTATCTATGGCAAGCTGAGGAGGATTACCTCCATGATTACTGATTTTTGACAGTTAAAGGATACTCTCATTGATATCGAGGGAAAGAAGAAACGGAGAATATGAAGTTTTATGGCTTGAACATGAGGGCTGTTGGAGGACCATCGGGAGCCAAGCCCGTTTCTGCCGAGGTTGCCGCTATCAGAAACCGGCATTTTTCTAACCTGGGTAGGCCTTTGTCTAAAGTGCTGGAGAAGTTGACGAGGCAAGGATTCCTAAAACCCTTGGTGACTAGACCACTTCCGCACCCTCTACCACCAAATCTCAACCCAAACATTTACTGCCATTACCACCAGCAAAAAGGCCATGACATCGACAGCTGTGCCCGCCTTCGACATAAAATCCAAGACCTCATAGACTCTCACAAAATACCCGACCCCGAAAAGGAGCAACCCAACACACACCGGAACCCCCTACATAACTATCACTCCGTCCCACCACCTACCTATATCATTGGCTCCGGCCTACCAGAAAGCTTTGTCCTTGAAACCTTTGACCACCAAGCCCTTTTCTTAGGGATGTGGGATAGTAGTAGTGAGGATGAAACAGAGCAGGGCAAGAATTTCTAGGAGGACTTATCGAGCAGTGATGAAGAGAAGGTAAAAGGAATGACGCGCAATGGACTCTTTTACAATGATACCGTAGAAAAGGGCAATGAAGTGTTGGTAGAAGGTAGAGAAGTGGCGGAGAACAGGGATAATGCTAAAGGAGATGTGGTGCTGCATCAGTTGAAGAAAACACGAGCATAATTAATCATTTGGGAGTTGCTGTGTGCATCACAGGAGCACAGGCGTGCCATGGTTGAGGCCTTGAGCAAGATAATAGTACCGGAGGATGCCAACCCCGCAATGTTTATGGAATCGGTGCAGAAAGAATCTTCACAGGTGATAACCTTTTATGAGGAGGAACTCCCGGCTGAAGGAAGGAACCATAATAGACTTTTATTCATCAGAGCTGAAGTGAGAGGCAAAAGACATCTTGTGTAATGGTGGACATGGCTCATCCATCAATGTGTTCCAATTGAAGATTTTGGCGAGGCTGGGTATAAAGATGACGGACTTGAGTCCCTCCAATATGACTATCAAGGCTTATGATGATAGCAAACGAGGAGTTGAGGGTACTTTTTCTGCGATGGTCAAAGTGGGCCCAATTGAGGATGAGGTTGAGTTCACAGTGCTGGATATCCCGGCCACTTTTGTTTTGTTGTTGGGAAGGCCATGGTTTCACAAGCTTTGGGCATGCCCTCTACTCTGCATAAGGTTATTAAGTTTCCGTACGGGGGAGAGATTGTCACCATCTGAGTTGAGGTAGACAATGTTGTGGCCGCTTTGGAAATACAACCTTTCACGAGGTTCCAAGTGTCAACACCCTTTGAGGAGTGGGTAGATCCTAAAGTGGCTAGGATCATGGAGAAGATTAAGTTCGAGCCCGATACAGGTTCAGGTATCGGAGGAGAAATGCACGACTTTAAAGGGTAGACCACCCGGAGGGGTTTGGGATACAAGTCTGATGAGGATAAGCCGAAGGCTAAGAAAAAAATGGATCGAAACTAACGGAATACTTCGTGAAGGCAACATGGTATCAAGGAGAACCTGAACCAGTGGAAGTCAACGGGGTCATGGTGCCCGGATTTGAGATCTTTCAGGATGTGATGGGTGAGAAACCACCGGCATCAGAAGTTACAAATGAGGAAGAGATGTTGGAAGAAGAGTTGATGAAGCTGGGGAGCCTGACCCTCAAGGAGAATAAGGAAACCAAGGAAGACCCGGTTTTGGGGGGTGAAGCATCTGCGGAGGATGAAGATGTTTATCTCTCTGATTTATTCGAATGTATTCCTGCATCTGCTAGCAATTAAGACATTCATTTCGCTTACTTGTCTGAGTCTCTCCATTTCAATTTGTATGACTTGAGTATATTTGACATCAACTCAACCAAAACAATGCATTCAACCTTGGTACGCTTGAAAGCCCCAAGGAAGTCTTAATTATGAGTGAGGTTACCACCGAAGAGCAGAAGAAATTAGAAGAGATTTTGGTCAAATATGCCAAAGTATTCGCTTGGTCCTACGAGGACATGCATGGAGTAGACAGAAACATCACCCAGCATGTGATATCGACTTATCCCAATATGAAGCCGCTAAAGCAGAAACTCCGAAGGATGAGACCTGAGTGGGCCGAGAAGGTCAGAGAAGAAGTCAAGAACAGATAGATGTGGGATTTCTAGAAGTGGTGAAATACCCTGAGTGGTTAGCAAATATTGTACCAGTGCCGAAGAAGGATGGAAAGGTTAGAATATGTGTAGATTACAGAGACCTCAACAAAGCTTGCCCGAATGATGATTTTCCTTTACCTCATATAGATGTGCTCGTTGATAGTGTGGCTTTATCTGCAATGTACTTCTTATGGCTGAAGAAGACAAGCATAAAACTGCATTTTTCACAGAATGGGGTACGTATTGCTACAAGGTGATGCCGTTTGGGCTTAAGAATGCAAGATCCACTTATCAACGGATGGCCACTACATTATTCAACAACTTGATGCATAAAGAGATTGAAGTATATATGGATGACAAGATGGTGAAGTCAGAGACAAGAAGTGGACATATAGGAGCATTGGAGAAGTTCCTTGAATGAGTCCATAAATACAACTTGCGGTTAAACCCCAAGTAGTGGGTGTTCGAAGTAACATCGGGAAAGTTACTAGGACATACAGTTGGAATGGGAGGAATAGAAGTAGACCCTGAGAAGATCAAGGCAATTACAGAAATGCCTACACCGAAGACAGAGAAAGAAGTTAGAGCATTCCTCGGGAAGATTCAATACATCAGTCGGTTCATCGCCAAGTTGACGTCGGTATGTGAGCCTATCTTCAAATTGCTAAGAAAGTACCAGCCAGTGAAATGGAATGAGCAATGCCAAAAATCCTTCGACAAGATCAGGGAATATTTGGTGAAACCTCATGTTTTGAAACCTCCAAGACTGGGCAAACCTTTGGTATTATATTTGGCCATTGAACCCGGAGCACTGGGGGCAATGGTGGTACAAGCAGATGAGACAGGGGTAGAGCATGTAGTCTACTACCTCAGTAAGAAGATGCTTCCATACGAAGCTCGCTATCAAGAAGTAGAGAAGGTTTGTTTGGCAGTAGTGTGGGCGTCGAGAAAACTGCGTCATTACTTCCAATCTTACAAGATCCAAGTGGTAGCAAAGGAGAATCCTTTGAAATATCTACATTCAGTGCCTTCGCTAGTTGGAAAGTTAGGCAGATGGTTGGTATTGCTGACAGAGTTCGATATTGAGTACCTCACTTCCAAAGTAATCAAAGAGTGAGCCGTAGCAGAGTTCCTAGCATTACAACCGATAGAAGGAGATCAATAAAAGTTTGAGTTCCCAGACGAGGATATCCAAGCTATAACAGTACAAGGATGGAAGATGTACTTCGACAGAGCAGTGAACTGCAAAGGAGCCGGAATCGAAATTTTGATAGTAACCTCTGAAGGAGAAACCCTGCCTATGGCCAAGAGGTTGACGTTTGGAGTAACCAACAACATGGCTGAGTATGAAGCATGTGCCTTCGGATTGACGGCATTGATAGCCCTGAAAACTAAGAACATGTAAGTTTACGGAGACTCGATGTTAGTAGTTCGACAACTGCAAGGAGAATGGGAATTGAAGGATGAACGGTTGAAACCCTACTTGTTCCACCTCAGGAGTCTAGCACAGGCCCTCCCTGATTGTAAATTCCAACACTTGCCATGAGAAGAGAACCAAATGGCAGACGCATTGGCTACACTTGCCGCAACTTGGGAAAATCTGGAGAAGTTGGTGATGAGATCTCTGGTGTTGACAACGACAAGCAAACCAGTTTATGAGATAGAAAGAATCTTGGAAGTAGAAGTCGATGATGGGAAACCTTGTTACTATGACATTCAGCGGTATTTAGAATGCGGAGAACTCCCAGAAGAGGTAAGCAGAAAGGACATGATAGCCATCCAGAAGTGGGCTTCTCAGTATGTGAGTTTGAAGGGAGAACTGTACAAGAGACAGGCAAATAGCATTTAGCTGAAGTGTTTAAGAAAAGATGAAGCTCAGAAAGCAATGGAAGAAGTACATGTCGGGGTATGTGGACCGCACATGAATGGGTTGAATTTATCTCGCAAGATAGTGAGACAAGGCTTTTACTGGTCGACCATGGAAGCTGACTGCGCAAAGCTGGTAAAGCATTGTCACAATTTCCAAGCATATGGTAACTTGAACCATTTGCCGCACACAGAGTTGCATGGGCTGTCAGAGCCGTGGCCTTTCTCAGCATGAGGAATTGATATGATCGGAGAAATTCGACCGAATATATCGAATGGACATCGCTTCATAGTAGTATCAGTAGACTACTTTTCGAAATGGGTGGAATCCGAGTCATTTCACAACGTTACAGCAAAGCAGATGTCGAAGTTCATAGCCCAGAACCTCATATGTCGATTTTGAATGCTGCATCATGTAGTAACAGACAACGGAGTATAGTTTCAAGGAGAAACGAAGGCAATGCTACAGAAATATGGAATAAGACATCACAGGTCGTCACCCTACAGGCCGCAAGCAAATGGGGCTGTCGAGGAAGCCAATAAGACAATAAAAAAGATGTTAGCCAAGATGACAGAGAACTATAAAGACTGGGCCGATAAGCTACCGTATGCCTTGTGGGGGTACATAACATCTGTGAGAATAGCAACGAGAGCCACGCCTTACTCCCTGGTCTATGGAATGGAAGCAGTACTGCCAGTGGAAGTTGAGATACAGTCCATGCGAGTTTTAGCAGAAGCAGAGCTACCTGAACAAGAGTGGGTCTCACAGAGATTTGAATAGTTGGCATTACTGGATGAAAAGAGAATGAAGTCCTTGCATCACATGCAGATATACCGGAAGAGGTTGGATCGATCATTCAACAAGAAGGTACGTCCTACGAAGATCAGAAAGGGTGATCTGGTACTTAAGCAGTCAAAGCCGTCGATGACGGACCCGAGGGGAAAGTTCAGACCCAACTAGGAATGACCCTACATAGTCCAGAAAATAATGGGAAATAGGGCAGTGAGACTGTCAGATTGGAAGGGAACAAGTTCACCGAGACGATCAAAGTGGATAGATTGAAGCAGTACTTTGCCTAAGGAAGAGAAGACCGAGCAGTCACCAGGGGAACTGGCAGAAGACCTGACCCAACGGGATAAGAAATTCACCCATGCATGCATGCATACACGTAACACACTTGCATTCTTTTTGTGTTTTGTTTTTATACTCACGGGGTTCAAAAAGAAAGAGAAAGCGGCAAAGGCAAGCCATCCAGAAGCAGCAACAGTACATTGTCATCAGTTTCAGGAATTAATCATGGGGTTGAGGCCCACATCAGTTTCAAGAATGAATCAGTAGCCGTTTCGGGAATGAGTCCCAGGGTTGAGGCCCACAATGATATCAGTTTCAAGGATGAGTCCCAGGGTTGAGGCCCATATCAGTATCAATTTCGGGAAAGAATCCCAGAGGGCGAAGCCCACATTATCAACGGTTGAAAAGAAGAATTCCAGTGGAGTGAGTGAAAAAAAAGATTAAGAGAGAGAGAAATCCTTGATGGTTAGGCATATGTCCGGTGATGATATTTTTTTACCGTATGGAGAAACCTTAGAAACGATAAGTGATAGATGCGCTCTCATCCGGTATTCTGAGTGGTTGATCTCGGCTAGACTCGCGAGCACTTGATTACGGGATCTTAGTAGTAGAAGCCTGAGTGGTCGGCGAAATGACTAATTGAAGAGATGGCAGATCAGTGAATGACCGTTTGCCTAGATGTCCATCCTGGTTTACTTATGCAACGATATATGATATGGTTGGAAAGAAAGAAAAAGTCTCTAAAAAGAAAAGGAAAAAATGGACCACCTATATCCGATAAATGTGAAGCTACCCATTGGTGAGTATTAGGACCACCATGAGGAGAAATGCTACCTTAAAGGGTAGGTGTGTCGAAAAAAAAAAAGAAAAAAGAAAAAGAAAAAAAGAAAGTTCAAAATGAAAAGAAGGAAAAGAAAGAGACAAAAGAAAAAAGAAGAAAACCATATAATGTTGAGTACGAGGAAGTAATCACAGATTATGATCAATACATCTCGGTTGGTTAGACCCACTGATCCAATTCTACAAGACAAAATCATCGAGTTGGCTTACTTAAGGATTAAGCTGCGAAAGAGCCTTGGCACACACACACTAGGAGTCTTGTTCAGATCACTCATTCAGATGAGCGGATTTGAGTGTATTAAGTACTTTGAAGGTTCTCTGGTTTCGACGTGAAGCATTCTTTGAGGATGAAAATATGTTTAGCTATCAGGATTATCTCGTAAGAAGTAGTACTTATGAGAGCAACAAAGAACAGAAAATGAACCGAGACTGGGGGCGACAAGTCTACCCTTTCTCATACAGCACGGTTCGGGAACGAACCATCACATCAGCATCAGTATCAGTTTTAGGGATGAGTCCTAGGGCCGAGGCCCATATCAGCATCAGTATTAGTTTGGGATGCGTCCCAGGGTCGAGGCCCACATCATCATCAGTTTTGGGATGCGTCCTAGGGTCGAGGCCTACATTGTCAGCGGTATTGGGATGCGTCTCAGGGTCGAGGACCCCGTTGATAGTAGTTCTGGGATGCGTCCCAAGGTCGAGGCCTCCTACATCATCAGTTTTGGGAGGCATCCCATGGTCGAGGCCCACATTGTCAGCGGTATTGGGATGCGTCCCAGGGTCGAGGCCCCCGTTGTCAGCAGTTTCGGGATGCGTCACAGGGTCGAGGCCCACTACATCATCAGGTTTGGGATGCGTCCTAGGGTCGAGTCCCACATTGTCAGCGGTATTGGGATGCGTCCCAGGGTTGAGGCCCTCATTGTCAGTTGCAGTTATTGGGATGCGTCCCAGGGTCGAGGCCCACTGCATCATCAACTCAGCTCAAAGCAGCAGACAAGTCAGGTGGCAGCTGGAGAGCCAGGTAAGTAAAAATACATTGCATAACTTTGATAGGATTATCATTGTCACACACTGCACAAGTCCCATCAAATTGGGGGCGACTGTAGGCACTTCATTTTTGTATATAAGTCCCTATGATGAGTCTCCTACGGAGGCACTCTTCTTTAAGTTGTGGAAGTCGCGGGAAACGGACGTCGGAAGGGAAAAGTCAGAAATTGATATCTTGTTGGACTAAATTTGTTTGTCTGTGGGTTCGCTTGTTGGACCTCTGTTTTAAAATTCATCCTCAGCCCAAACCCCTGCAAGTCACACACCAAGCCCACAAACCACCAAACCACACACCAAGCCCACCAAAAGAACCAAACCCACGCCCAAGCCCATTAAAACACATCCAAAATAATAAATCCACACATTAAACACATGTTGAAATCCAAATAAATCACCTTCCCAAATTAAAAGAATCAAATCAAATCATATAAATCAGATTCCTAATCCAATTAAATCACCTTCCTAAACTAAATAAAATAAAATCAAATCAATTTACCTTCCTAAAATGAAGAGATCATTTCCTTATGATACAAAAATAAAAAGATATCCCCATAATTGCAATATTCTTTCCCTATTCCTATAAGTTAAACCCCAACCCTTGCTTATAAAAAGGAGCACAAACCCAACTCTTTGATCCCTAGCATTCACGCCCAAGCACTCCAGAGAATTCCCCTCATTGCCGTGAATAAGCCCTCAAGCAAAGCCCTCCATTACCCCACAAACAACCTTGAAACCAGCCCTCCCATTGCCGCACAAACAACCCTGAAACTAGCCTTCATATTACTGCAACATAACCCCTCTCATTCACCACAAAACACCACCGAAAATAGCCCATAAACTACACTCAATCACCATCAAAAATAGCCCCTAAAAACTGTACAGCCATCACCAAAAATCACCACTAAAATAGCCCTTGAAACCACCGAAACTTCTTTAAATTACCGTAAAACACAGCCTAGAAATTGCTCCAAACCACCGCAAAAAATCACAGACCCAACACACCTAAATAACCACAAAACAGTAAGCCAAAACAGCCTTTATTAACGTAAAATAGTGACCAGAAAACACAACAAAAACAATAGCCGAAAACAACGAAAAAACGAAGGAAAACGTTGAACCAGTGAACCGGAGGAGTTGCGGAGCGTTAACCCTTCCTACGGCCGTGTAACGCACTTCCAAGAGATGACTTAAGAGGTTAGACCTTAGGGGACCTTTTTATTTATTCCCACACTTTCTTTCCGTTAGTTATTATTATTTCTTAGCATGCGTATTATAGTTTCATGTAAGTTGTGGCCATGGGATGAATGAAATATGTGTTATCTCTTGCGGTATATCGGATGGAAACCCGGAAGTTGATCCAATCCAATTTTCTTGAAATTGATCATGCACAACTTCAATTAATCAACATACAAGCATACTTAATCAACCAATTCAACCAAATCATGCTTCAATTGATTTTACCCAATTTGTCATGCCCAAAATTTAGGGAAAATTGAATCCAATCCAATTTCATGAAATTGATCATGCACAATCTCAATAAAACATCATCCAAGCATGCTTAAACAATCAATTTAACCAAGACAAGTCAAAATCAATTTTGCCCAAAATAAACCCTAACTTTTTTCATGCTTGATAATAGCTCAAGATACCATTGTAGAGTTCTAATATATGTCCCAAGATCAACAAATCAAGCAAGAAAACGCATGAATACACAACATAAGAGGTGCGGAATATACTCACAATGGTCGGTTTTGATGCGAAGAAGAACACAAGCCATTTTCGTCCTCCATTGAGTTCGGCAGTAGCTCTCCTTGACAGTGGGCTGTGCGGTTTTGGGCGTTTTGAACTCCTCCATTTTCGGCCATGGATGACCTCCATTGAAGCTCCAAGCTTCAAGCTCCAAAATCAAATCCAAGCTCATAAATTGGTTTCCCTATCACCATAATATAACTCATGTGTGTGCTAGCACTCTTTCTTCATGCTTGTTCTCGGCAAAGCTGCAGAAAAGGAAGCAAGAATTCGGCTCCAAGCCGAGAGAGGAAGAGAAGAGAAAAGGGGGGAAAAAGTTTCTCTTAGAAACCGTATCCTAGGTTAGTGGAGAGAGAAAAAGAAAAATGGTTTTTATATTTATTTGATTTTTCCAAAAAACAAATAACAAAACCATTTACAATAAATTAAAAGTCAAAAAGCAAAAAGCCTATTAATGCTTTTCCAACAACCATATACTATTCACATCAAGTCACTTTAATAAAGTGACAACATGTCATGTCACATCACTCAAAGTGACAAGTGATTTGACAATTGATGCGACTAGCGATTTGACGCTTGATTTGACTTGCGTGCCGCACTCGAATTCGAAATGCGAATGCGCTCGCAATCACTCTCGGGCTCGGGTTCGTTAATTCCAAATTAACGAATTTTCCATCGCGTCGTAATTAAATGATTACGTCTAGCGAAATCACTATTCACGTCGCTAATGAATTAATTCTAAATTAATTCGTTCGCCCGAATTAAAACCCAATTTTAATTCCGCGTCGAAATCCAATTTCTAATAATATATCAAATATATTATTTTATCGATTAATTCCAAATTAATCGTTCTCTCTCTTTAATTAATATTTTATCCCAGATAAAATATCTCCGCAATTAATCCCAGATTAATTTTCTCTCTCTAGAAATTAATCTTCTCTCTTTTCTAATTAATCCCAGATTAATCATAGTGCGAGTTATACGTCATCGGTGAATCTTCAGGAAGCGACCCATGAGATCTCCGGATATGTTGGCAGTAAATACGGTCGTCAGACTATCCGAACACGTAAGTACCTCATACTACGTTTATACAGATTTACAAGACAAGGTTGGCTTCTAGCAAAGCGCCATGCCTACCCAATTCTCCAGAAATATTCTTACAGGAATATATATATCTGTATCAAGCGTAGTATACCGTAGTATTGTGT
The DNA here is from genome assembly GCA_019454045.1 of Zanthoxylum bungeanum. Lineage (NCBI taxonomy): Eukaryota > Viridiplantae > Streptophyta > Magnoliopsida > Sapindales > Rutaceae > Zanthoxylum > Zanthoxylum bungeanum. The sequence continues at coordinate 8,440 of SKCR01008436.1, read as the reverse complement.
ATATCGGCCCAGTATCAGATAGTCACGTGCTAGGGCTGGGGCTGGATAAGTGTCTGCCCCGTCCGAAGCACATGTCGGATGTCTGGTAACTAGTCTCTATAATCGGATATGTATGACCTAGTCATAATATCCCGATGGTTGCGCAACACTTAAGAGCACTAATACCGTATCCTGCGTGACATCATCTTCAATATGACTGAAGTGATATTTCTGTCTTGACATCACACCCAATACACTACGACTCTCTGATAAACCCAGAAGTGGTGTACGTAGAACCGGTTAAAGCCCTGTACCACCAAGACCAAAGTCTATCGATTATCGTAAGTATTAGCGATGTAAGTCTCAGGTTAAGACCATACACACCTACCCTGATTTCGGCCTCCTATAGACACATAGTCATAATACCAATGGGATTCCGATGGGTCTATCCAGAGCGAAGCTGTTTCCCGTACCATCGGTGAAACACAACCTCCTATCGCACTTGCATAAGTATCCAATACTTAAATATATGAGAACTATGCCGTCGTGCCCTCACAACGCGCACAAGTGCAATACTAGCCTATTCCGCATTATCGATGTCCTGTCTCGATAATACTCCGGCTAGGGATATTTAATGATTAATCCTTCGTGGACTGATACTGTCTCATATCATCTCAATCCAGGAACTAATCATATGGACCTCTCTTCATTTATACACTTATGGTGATCTAATCACAAATAATGAGAGTGCAATTTCCTTGTCACAAAGTTAATTTGTACAACAACACCGTGATCTATACAAATAGTGACGCTATGGGTCATTTTGTCCAACATTACTAACACGAGTTAGTTAGTAAAATTCGTTGAGACCAGTACACTTCGTATATCGAGACTTGGTCCGATGGTTTATCCCAATTAACCATGAGTCTGAGGAGACTCGTATAGACGTGTAGGTGTTTATAGTGGATAAACACTGAATGACTTATCGAAGATTTCCTAATAGATGGTACACCAATGTCAATAGGAATCTTCTCGGGTTGAGTGAGCATAGTGGTCCTTCGACTTGAGATACCACTCTGGATGTATGAGGTATCCTCCACACTTTAATGACAGTCACATCACCAATCTATTTAGATCATACCTCTGCATGTTCCTTGGGTGTGGATTGATCCTCATGATATCTTGTTCGTATCAAGATATGATCAGTCAGTTCTGTGTACAGAGCATATGCATTCAATGTGCAATTAGCAATATGCTAAATCCATGGGCATGTGGTACACTGTAGAAGTTAGTTCTTAGTGTTATTAAGAGATTCTAATAGAATCGTCGATGGGATTATACCTATAGAGATTTGACATTTTTATCTATATCTCTGGGATAATCCAAATACTTGTGACGGAGGGATTATACGTATGCGATGACCTCGACCTGTATGGTTCAGAGAGTTTATCTGTGTTCGTCATAATTTATGGGTGGGTAGATTATGGACACCAAATTGGATTTCGTGACAGATATGTCTGAACCTAGAGAGTCTCACTAATGAGATATACTCGTAGGGCACTATGACAACTTTTATAAATAATACTGATTATTTATAAGTCGTTTAACGATTAAACGATAATAATGCGTTTGGGATCTTTCGGCCATTTTTTAAATATCGAATTATGATATTTGACATTTATAATTAATATATGTATTTTGATTATTTAATGTAAATATAATACATATATTTAAGATATTTGTATTTAATTATTTGATCATTCAAATGTTGAATAATTAAATTAATTAAATAGTAAATATCTTACTTACTTTTTTAAAGTAAGCAAAATGGCTTATTTTTATTGGATAAAATGGCCATTTTTGGTTGGTTTAAATGGTTAGATTTAATTGGTTTATTTTTGATAAATATTAAATTGTTTAATGGTTTTTCACCACAAATTAATTAAATCTTTATCCATTTTTTATCGAAATAAAAATTGAAAATATATGGCTAATATTTTTCCAATTTTCGTTGATGGCTTAAAAAAATATATAAGCCTTGTTTCAATTTTTTATTTCATCATCTAAGAACCCTAAAAAAAAAAACTTGAGAGAAAAATGAAGAAAGAAGGCAAAAGCTGTTAGGGATATGCCATATACCAAACTTATGGTTGGGCTATATGTACATGTATTTGTAATATTTTTCATTAATTAATAAAATGGCAATCTTTATTATACGTGTCTTATATAAAATTTATGAATCATCAAACACTGTAATAAAGCCCTTGGAGTAATAAGATGATGGCTTCCACGCCTTATGAGAATCATTACTCTCAAACGTTCCTAGTCATAATTTTTTGAATAATCTGGGCGTTCACAAAGTAGAGAGACTAGCATGATGATATGATCCGCCCTTAAGTGGGGTAGCCGATCTCATAGGCTACTAGCGGAGATCCGTCCGCTTGGTGTATCACATGGATGCATGAGCTGCTCGTGTCCATCGAACAGACCGCCGAAAGTTTTCAAATGGAGTGTTTATCCCATGTGTCTATGAGAACTTTCATGTATCGATTGTATGACCAGTCCTTAGACTTGAGGTCTTTACAATCTTATGTGTGGATCAAATAACTTTGACATTCTCCTTCCCCGGTTCAAAAGATCCGGTCATAAGGGTATGATTGGGTCATTTATTGAAACACATGAATTTTGTAAAGATACAACAGAGAATCGCCACTCTCTCGGATAATATTTTCTTATAAGAGCAGTATTCCAATTCGCGGGTTGATATGTGTGATCAGTGCTTGAGACTATGGCCACAGCGGAAGAATCATGTGAGATTCTTGGGTTAGCACGATTCATGACACTATCAACATCATACCTTTGACTATATGGGTAGTCACTTTCCATACCCTATGTCAAACGGTGGGGATACAGTGAGGCGAGGGACCGTATCATATGTAAATCGCATACAGAATGGTTATATATTTATATATATCTTTCCTTCTCAATTGAGGGGCCTTGGCATATTGCTAGATGTCAACCTTGGTCATTGAAATCCAACAACCATCTGATCGGAGGATAATTTATGTTCGATTAAATTATCACGATTCATTTCATTTCCAACTTGAGGGGAACCCAAAAGGTCACACACAACAAAGTCGAAATCAATGGTTAACAGTGCACAGTACAAATTTAACAGCGTATATGATTGCTGTTGGAATTTTTTATAAAAGGTTCAATGTGTTTAATTTTTGAACATATCATTTATGAGATTCGATAGTGGCTTAGGGATTGGTGAATGACGATAGGAGCACTTTGGGAATTAGAATAAATAAATAAATAAATGTGAATAGTAACGTGAATAGTAGCATAAATAGTAATGTGATTAGTAATTTTTTTATTTGTTTTGAAATCCAATTCGGCCCAAACTCTTATTAGGGTTTCATAATCTCATTAAACCACTAAATTAAGATCCAATGGCTAAGATTAAATTAGCATTTATCCCACATCGTATTCTTAACTAACTTTGTTGTCTTTGGAGCATTTATATAAACCAAAAGAATTCTTCAGAAATTTTTGCACCAAACCTTTCATATCTTGGGTTTATATAAGTGAGCAACTCTAAAGTTTAAGAGTAAGCCACTGATTTTGAGGATCCTTAAGTCTAATTGACTAGAGGAACCTCGAGTTAAAAGTTTTGAGGTATTTGCCTAGGCTAGCACCAAGGGAAAAATACCCGTGTACTCAAGGAGTAGTCTTGCCGTTGAGTTTTGGCTTTGGTGTGTGCACCTTTGGAGGCCACACACTTAGGTGGCTTTTCGGAACGTGGAAGAGCTTGCTGAGTTCGAGAAAAGCTTGTAGAATGGAGAGAGGACTGGAGGAGTCTTTGGTTCAAGTAAGTTTTTTTTTCTTTATTTTAATTAGAGTCCTTATGATAGTTAGCATGTTTAGGTTTATGTTCTTTGCATGATTTATGGGTTTTTATGCTTAGAATATATAGTAACATGCCTAGGCTTGTAGAATAATCAAAACAAATGGGTCTTGGGCAAAGGGATAGCGGCATCGTAATTTTGATTTTCCGCTGCACACTTGCGGCTGCTTCCCAATAGTGGTATCAGCGCGCCATTTTTGTTTTGATTAGTTCTCTCTCATTTGAACTCAAAATTGGGTGTGTAAAAGATTGTTGGAAAGCTAACACCCTGAACGTAATTTTATGCACAAGTTTTTTCATGATTTGGTTAAGATTTGAATTGTGAAATTGCATTTAAAGTTCACGCATCTGTAAAAAATATGAATAGTAAATTTATTTGATTAAAATAAAATGCAATATCATAATTAAATATTAATCAAAGTTATTTAATGCCTAAAATAATTCCAACATATTAAAACTCATATGCTTGATGATTCTATGTATGATTAGAATTGACATGATTATTTTAGGGTGCAAACATCTAGAGACTTTCTAAGGAAATAGAGAGTGTATTGCCTATCTCTTAGCAAAGTAATTATTTCGTGATGAACTTAGATATTTATTACCTTTAAGGCTAATAAATATAAATCACTTGTTTATAATAAAAGACATTATAAAAGATACAAGCGGGGTGGGACCAAGGTGTTAATAAAACTTTCCAAACTAAAGTTAATTTAACCAAAGGTATTACTAGAGTTAGATAATGATTTGGTGTCTTCCTTCACTCACTACCTTTTTATTGCCAAAAGGAAAAGTTTTTAAGGCATCTAGATAATCATTTACTCAAATCTTACCTTAAAGCATATTTAAAGTGTTGGACTAATTTGGAGGATCTATTGTTTATTCCATTCACCAAGGCAATAAGAGCCTAAGAGGTAAGGGTATTTAAGAGAGTTCGCTCCACCCTCACTCTGTGGAATTTTCAATGGAGGAATCCATTTGACAATTATTCACTTAAACTTGCAAAAATCCTCGATAATAATTTAAGTCTAAAATTTACCTCCTATTGTAAAATATAGACCTAAATGGCTTAAACCGTATTGGCAGGACTAGACTTTACCAGACAGACCAATACCAATTTGTCCATAAATCGTACTATTGACAATGGTTAAACTTTTCTGAGTCATAAGACGCAGCTTCCCTTAGGCGTGGTCTTATAACTTAGTGGCAAAGATTGGGTGTCCACAAGGACTAGCATAAGCTATGGCATGTTCTATCGTATTTCATAACGATTGGCCCTAGTCGGAGTTGTGAAATGATGATATTGGGATCCTTGCCCACAAGAAATCCATCATATTGGGGTTGATGCGATTTGCTTAAAATTTTAAAACAATTGAGTGGGAGCAACTTCATAATATTAAAAGCTTATGTTATTATGAAACATATTCCTAATTTTAACTTTCTCTCTTAACAGGTGGGTTAAAATATTTCACAAACATTCAAATGGCAAACAGAGTATCACTTCGTTCCATCCTTGATGAGAATAAGCTCAAAGGGGACAACTACAATGACTGGTTTAGAAACCATAAAATTGTCTTACGACAAGAAAAGATTTTATATGTTCTTGAAAGAGCATTTCCCCATGAACCCGGAGAAGATGCTGACCAAAATATATTTGATGCTTGGAAGAAACAGGTCGATGATGATGAGTAAGCAGTTTGCATAATGCTTGGCTCTATGTCGGACGAACTTCAGAAAGCACACGAAGATATGGATGCTCAAACCATCATCTTTCACTTGAAGGAGTTGTATGCAACTTCCGTTCATACCATGAGATTCCAAGTGTCATGTGCCTTATTCCTAACAAGGTATAAGGAAGGATCTGTTAGTGGACATGTTCTTAAGATGATTGGCCACATTGAAAAATTGGCCAACCTTGAGTTCATCATGGATCATGAGATAGGTCACGATCTAATTCTTCAGTCCTTACAAAAAGACTTCTCTAACTTTATTATGCAATTTCATCTGTCTGATAAAGAATTTACTTTGGCAGAATTGCACAATCTGATAAAGCAAGCAGAGAAGGACTTGAAATCGGAGCTTAAAACCTCTGTCATGCTTACGGGTACGGACCTGAAGCCATGAGGCCCAAAGAAAAATAAGGGCAAGACGAATGCTTCAGATCACCTAAAGCCCAATGGTAAGGTGGAGAAGAAAAAGGGAAAAGGGAAATGTTTTTTTGTGTAAAGATGGGTCATTGGAAGAAAGACTGCAGATCCTTGAAAGCCAAAGAAGCTAGGGAAGCCCAAGAGGTTAAGAAGCCCAATGCTTTAGGCATGTTGTATATGATTGAACTATATTCTCAAAACTCTGAACCTTCTACTTGGGTGCTTGACACCGGTTCTGGGACTCACTTGTGTAACAATGTGTAGGGCCTGAGAAATAGTAGGAGACTCTGTCATGGGGAGGTTGACTTACGCATGGGTAATGGAGTAAAATTGGCTGCATTGTGCTTGGGGACTTATTCATTAGTTTTGCCGAATGGTTTAGTTTTAGACTTAGAAGATTGTGTTTATGTATATTCTCTAGTAAAGAACATCATTTCAATTTCTTCTTTATGTAATAAAGGCTTTTCATGCCTAATAAGTTTTAATGAATGTTCTATTTATTTCAATGAAATAAAATATGGAGATGGTATTTTGAATAATGGTATCTATGTCTTACAAACTAACAAAGAATGTTCAACCTCTAATATATACAACGTTAACTCGAATAATCTCAATGAATCACTTCTATGGCACAATCACTTAGGTCATATCAATGAAACAAGATTAACTAAGCTACATAAGGATGGGTATTTCAGACCCTTCAAATATGAACCTTATGGAACTTGTGAGTCTTGTTTACTTGGTAAAATGACCAAATTATCCTTCAAAGGTAAATGACAACGTGCAGCGGAGACATTAGAACTCATACACTCTAATGTATGCGGACCAATATCAATTACCGCTAGAGGTGGATTATCATACTTCATTACCTTTATCGATGATCACTCGTGATATGGGTATGTGTACCTTATGCGGTACAAATCTGAAGCCTTTGAGAAATTCAAAGACTTCAAAGCTGAAGTAGAAAACCATCTTAATAAAAGTATTAAGTCACTAAGGTCTGACCGAGGTGGTGAATACTTAAGCAACGAATTTCAAGATTACTTGAGAGAAAATGACGTTGTTTCCCAATGGACTCCTCCGGGAACTCCACAGCATAATGGGGTCTCTGAAAGGAGAAATCAGACATTATTATATATCGTCTGATCAATGACGCTAGACACGGATCTACCTCTTTCATTTTGGGGTCTTGCTTTAAAAACTGCAACACTACTACTAAACCAAGTTCATTCCACGACTGTTAGTCAAACACCATATGAGTTATGGTATGGGAAACGTCCTAGTCTTAGTTATCTAAGAGTTTGGGGATGTGACGCATATGTTAACCTCACACAAACTAACAAATTGGATGATGGGGCAATTAAATGTAAGTTTGTCGGATATGCCTTGAACTCAAGAGCATACATGTTCTATGTCCCAAATGAACAAAGAACATTTGTCTCACGAAATGCTAAATTTCTAGAGAATGAATTCCTTCTCAAGAATGGGAGTAGACTTGACTTTGATTAGGTACGAGAAGAAAAAACTAACATAGAACTAAACCCTATGCCCCTCAAAAGGGCAGCGACGGAACAACCACAAGGTTATGAACTTAAAAGGTCTGGTAGGGAAAGATATTAGCCAGAAAGATATGGTTTCTATATTGATGAGGAACATGATCAGGTCATTGATAATAACGATCCCACTAATTATGATGAGCCATGCGTGACATTGATTCAGTCAAGTGGCTTGAGGCCATGAAATCTGAAATAGACTTTACGTATCAGAATCAAGTCTGGGACTTGGTGGATGCATCTGAAGGGATAAAACCCATAGGCTGCAAGTGGATTTAAAAGCGTAAAACTGATGCAGAAGGCAACATCCAAACCTATAAGGCTAGGTTGGTGGTGAAAAATCATTGGTTACTGTGATGCAAGCTTTCAGACCGTTAGGGATGACAGCAGATCGCAAAAAGGATATCTGTTTACTTTGAATGACAGAGTTGTAGTTTGGAAAAGCTTGAAGTAGTCAACTACAGCGGACTCCACCACTGAAGCCGATTATATTGCAGCATCTGAGGTAGCTAAAGAAACAATCTGGATAAAGAAGTTCATCACGGGTTGGAAGTGATTCCCACGATAAAGAATGGCGTCATGATATACTGTGACAACACGGGCGCCATTGCTCAATCAAAGGAACCAAGGTTCCACCGGAAATCTAAGCATGTACTCAGGCGATTTCATCTCATCAGGGAGATTGTTGAGAGAAAAGAAGTTGTTATAGAGAAAATACCCACATAAGATAATCTTGCAGATTCCCTGACTAAAGGGCTGACTCAACAAAATCATGATAGGCACACCCGAGAGTATGGTATCCAGATTCATACTAGTTGGCTATATTACAAGTGGGAGATTGTTTGGGATAT
>SKCR01008435.1:0-23847 GCA_019454045.1 Zanthoxylum bungeanum | reverse complement strand
ATTTATGTAGGCTTGCCAGGGATGTAATGAGCGGTGATGTGGGGAGTGATTTTTGGGTCAAGAGAGCGGCGCGCCATCTGCTCGACATATTGTCTGAGTCAAATTATGAGTGGATTTCGGGTTTGAGTTTGGATTCTGAAGAACAAAAGGTTGGTGAAGAGTTCGAGTCTCTGCCGGCTTGGATTGAGGACTTAGTGACTAGTGATAGCGATTTGCTTCTCCCTTGGCTTCCTATTTCACTTGTTGAACTCAATTCAAGAAAGCTTTTTGATGCTTGTGAAAATGACGATAATCAGGACCTGTCAAGTGATCTTAGAGAGTTATTTGTTGAAAATGAAGAGAGTGAAATTGAGGTTGATCATCCTATAAATGTTCCTTTATCAAGTGAGATTGAAAAAATGGCCAGGGTTTTGAGAGAGCAGATTATGAATTTTGAATCTAGTCTTAAAACTATAAGCCTAGCTAATGAAATTCTTCAGCTTTGTTTAGATAAAGGAGTTGATTCTTTTGTGGTTTTGGGTTTGATTGAACCTTGGAAAGCGGATGACGAGACTGCGTCGGTTTTGATTTCAAATTTATCAAATGGAGGTGAAGACGAGCTTGCTTGGCCAAGCGAGGTCCTCTGTTCAGTTGTTCTTCCCAAGTTATTGGTTCTGGAGGAACCTGCTTCTCGTGTGCTTGTGAGTGCAATGATAGAGTACTGCAAGATCCATCAGAGGGCTGCTGTGCGTGCATTATTGTTTCCATTGATTTTGCGGAAAGAAGGTATCAACAATGCTATATGCGACATGCTAACAAGGATTGTGAGGGAATGCTTGCACCCAGCTCATGTTTCAGCCTTCTGCCAGAAGCTGCTTTCTGGAGCGGAAGATGAGAGGAAATTCATCTGTCTTCCATGCCACCAATGTCTTATATCCAATGAACTGGTATGGACAGAATCGTTATTTACCTTGTTCCAAAACATACTGAATCATAATGTTCATTTAACTCAGGATTCTGTTGATTATATTGTTTTCCAAGTCTGGAAATTGGCTGAAAAGTTTCCAAAATCTCTGAAGTTTGGGAACTTTTTGTTATGTTTAGTCAACAAATGTGCTCCCTTGCTAGTTTCTCATAAGCTTCTATTGATTGAAGCTATTCAGCACACAAATACTATCGTCACCAGATCTATATTATCAAAATTGGCTTAATTCTAGCCATTGGACAATTTAGATATTTTTTCTTGCTATGAGATTGAATTAGTCTTTGAGAACAAACAAATTGCACAACTTGTTAGCTCTCAATTGGAAAGTTGATATTTGATTTATAGTACTTTGGATCACTTCTTCTTGGGTGTTGCTATGGGTGTTCTGTTATAGAAGCAAAACAGTAGTTATGCTGAAACTTTTGATCTTTGTCATATGTTCATATCAATAACTATGTTCATAATATTCGGAGAGTTAATCAAGCTGTTATCATGGGCATGTCTTACTTTTTAGTTCATTTTCCCTCCTAGATTCTAATGATAATAAATGTTGCCTGCAAAAATCATAAAGCAAAGTGCCAATAGTGTAATGTAAGAAGAATGAAATACGTGGGATATTTCTAATTCTGTTGCAAACTAAAATCCCAGGTAAATCATGCCCCAAATATTTCATAACTCTCTGTAGGTTTCTGGTGCTTTATGGATCACCTGCCTGCCTCTTCCGTTAATAATATACTGGAAATATTTTTTCTGTTTTGGATATAGAGATATTCTGAAGGAATACTTATGTCATCAATGTTTCAGTTCAAGAAATCTTTTTCCAATTTCATTTCTTTAATTTTCCATATCTCAATGTTTATGACTTCAACAAATATGGCAGTGCACTGTAAAGGGAGACTCGTTTTTGCATTAGCAAGTCTTTTTTAACTTATGTTGGAAGAGCTATCATGATACTGTGCTGTTTATAGAATAAGTTGCTATTTGACCTCGCTAGTTAGTTTCGGTAAAGTAAGAACATCAGTTTGTCAACATTTTACATGATTTGTTCAACTTCTTGATAAATGTGTTGGTTAATGTCTTTCAATGGTTGTCACCTTCGAAAGTGGACTTCATAATGAAATATGTAATTTATTTGATTAATACAACTTCATTGGTGTATTATTCAGTCTATATAGACGATAAACATGACAAAGTGTCATTTTTCATGAACAATAGAACTTTTTTTGCTGCTTAACGAAATAGAAGAACATATTCTTCTGTAGAAAACATAACAACATCAAACTGATAAACCCTTACTTAGCACTCATTCAAGTAGTTGATATTTTTAAGAAAGGAGAATCTAGTGTCCATTAGCCATCTCTTTCATGGATTCCAATCTAGGTGCCTTGTCTGAGAACTTAGTGGTGGTGTAAAGCTTCAGGTAGTCTTGAAAACTATAGTAACTGGGGTATAAGAGTTTGGGAGCAGGAGAAATAATGGCATCGTTAGCAGGATTATAGAAGGTTGCAATGGAGAGTCTGCTTCCATTCTTATCAGCCAATACACGGTGCAAAGCACTTTGATACCTTCCATTACTCAAAACTTCCACTTGGTCACCTGTGTTCACAAAGATGGTGTTGTTTTTGGATGGAGGAATCTTTACCCACTCTCCATCTTTAAAAAATTCAAGGCCTGGAACTTGGTCATCTTGGAGCAAGAGAATGATTCCACCGGCATCAGTGTGTTCTCGAAGTCCTCTCACGTGCTTTGGATGAGGACATTGGGGGTATTTTGCTACTTTTGTCCCCACAGAAGGACCCTTTTCCCCTGAGAATGCTTTCTTTATGTAATTCTTCTCTAAACGAAGATTCTCGCACATGAGCTCAGAAAGCTGCTCTGCTAGCTTGACTAGTTGAGCAATGTACTCATCTATCGTTTTGCTGCATTGTGCATCATATGTAGCTTAGTATACATAATCATGTTATTTTGAAAAGTTATATTAGATCATCGTAATTGTTATTGAGCATCAGAATGACTCACCGGAGATCCTCCGACAGATTTTTAATTTCATTGATGTTAGAGGATGGGCGATGCCATATGAAAAAGCTGCTTTCCCAGTCTATATTTCTTATTTTCTCTTGGTTTTTTAGGCTTCTAACCATCTCTGATTCATAGAAACCGTCCTTCAAATTTTCCTCATAGTGTGAGTTAACCAGTTGCTTCACCTTCTCCATCAGCTGTTTGTCTATCCCATGGTTCTCGACCTGCAGAGAGTAAAAGATATTTTTATAATTAGAATGAAGTAGCAGTCAAATATTTCAAATGAAGATAATATCGCTCTCTAACCTGAAAGAAGCCCCATTTCTCACAAGCGTGATGCAGAAGTGCCATTGTTTTCTTTCTATTATCCCCTTCAAGATCATTAAAATCTATCACAGGAATAGGGATCTCCATCCTTTTTTTTTCTTATAATGTTTTTATCTGATTGTAAAGATGGGTAACAAGGAGGGGTATTTATAGCCTTATAGACAGTAGCACAGTGCACATGCTCCTCTATTAATTAATTTTTTACCATTTTTTTTTTATTATGGAGAAGTGGTGGTGGTGGATGAAGGTTAATTCTAACGTCATTGCAAGGAAAGTTTATTCTTGGGGATACCTTGCATTTGAAAAGTGCAATTCCAAGTTCAACTTATGACCAGCCATGTGATTTACTGCCTTTTTCTTTGATCAATTAATTAGTCAATCATGCTCTCTTCAAAAACAAGGATGGTTTTTCTTTTATTTTTCTGAGGAAAAAGTTTCCCTCAGCCCCTTGTATGTTGATGGCTATCCATGACAACATGCCTTTATTTTATTGGTGGGAAACTTTGATTGATTTTTTTAATTAGCATTGGAAATGAACAGTTTAAGCAAAACTAGGGGCAGCTGAGTTTGGCCCTGAATCAGTTGTTTTCAAACAGTCAAAGAGAAACAGGGGGTTTAGGTAGCTCTAGAGATCTACCAATGGGCGATTTTGGCTGCAACTTTGTCACAGAAACATCTCTCACTTGTTGCTTTTTTGTCCATCATTTTACTATGTTCATTTCTTTTGAGAGAGTACATTGGTAGCTTGCATATCCATATTTCTTGGATTGAAATCGCATAGGGCATATAAACATCATAATGCTCTTGATATATGGATTTTATAGGAGTACAAAACAAAAATAATTGATTTGGTGTATGGGAGTGTGCCAAAAACGGAAGAAGAGTATGTTACCACCAAGACTGTACTTTCTTTTTTTTGGAATCGTTGGAAATCCACCGTCAAATCACCTATTTCAAGTTTAAACGGAGCAGGTAAAACATCTGGTTGTCCGAAGTTCTTACAAGAAACGCACTCATTGGATTCGAATCAATCTCAAGGTGAGATCCTGAACTCTATACCATCAAGTCATGCCCCTTGGATCCTAGACTATACTTGTATAAATTAAAATCAATAATGATAGGGCCATTGATAAATGGTATAAATTTGTATATACAAAATGATGTGGCGGGATACACTGAATAATTAATTTCATTAATAGCATCGATCAATCTCTTCACACACATCATTTGGTAAAATATGTATGTGGATCAATCAATGTTGAATTAAAATAAGCATTATGGGAAGACATAAAATGAGGCAAGTCTGACATCTTTCAATCGTCTGTGTAAGTTTCTTAAGAATAGGGTAAGAAACCATTTCCAAGAATACATCAAAACAGAGTCGAAAATCTCAAGGAAAGGTACCAAAAACCCTACAAAATATACAAGCAACAAGATCCTGTTTGGATACCAAGTTACCTTTATTATAAGTATTTTTTTCTAGAAGACATTCTGACGAGTTTTGTCTACTGAAATGGAACGCATTCTTTTACCATTATCAAATTCAAATTCAAATTCAGTTTTATTTATTACAATCAAAACCTATATGATTAACGGGGTTGATTTTGGTGAGATCTGCCCTCATAGTCATAAAGGAAATATCGCACATGGGTTAATTAAACAATGTGAATAATCAACTAAGAGCCATTTTCAACAAGTAATAATTTACTTTATTAAGACATCCTTACTTTTGAGTTCAATTCCTCATGTAAAAAACGAATTCAAATTAGATATTCAGATTAGTTCATGCATATTCAGTTTAGATGTTTGGGTCAGTTTATACATGTCCAATTTAGTTTTCAGGTTCAGATCATGTGAAGCTCATGTAGTCTCACGTCAGGTCATGTTAGCTAGTCAGCTTCTAGGAGTCAGTTTTCATATCATGTTGCTCAAAGCAGGATCCAACATGTCAGGTTAGCTTTAGCCATGTTCACGTGTTCCATAATTCAGTCAGGTAGTCATGGTTCCAGATTTTCAGACATGCCCTAGTCCCTAGTATCCATGTTAGGTACAACCCTTAGGTCACGCTCAGTTCCCAGTCAAGTTCAGCTTTTTATGTCACGTTCTCAGTTCTCTACCCATGTCCGTGTTTCTCAGTTCACATTGTTACATGTATACTTTCATGTTCTTTCGGCTTTATTTTTGCAGTTATTCATATTTTAGCTCTCAATTTATCTTTGGCCCTCCAATATTCACTCACCAGGTCTTTCAAAAGACCTGACCCACCCCATTCTCCAGTTGTTTTGCAGGTTTTAGGATCATGCACACAGTGGATAAGCTTTGGAGGGGACGGGACCTAGTGGCAGTCATTACACACCGTAGATATTAGAGTCGGGTCCAGAAGTTGATTTTTGTGTTAATTCGGGCCATAAGGCCTTGTATGAGTTTATGTATTGTATGGGTTGTAACTAGTTTTGTATTTAAGGGGTGTGTTTGTGTATATAAGTTATACTCTTGTGTAGTTTTGTAGTCAGTCAGTCAGTAAGTCAGTTAGCGCATGTAAGGGTTCAGGTGATGTCTAAGTAATCTCCTGCCGATCACATGCCCGGACTTACCTGGGTGTGACAAGTTACTATCAGAGCCGAGATTTAGGTGTAATAACTGTTGCGGCTCCATCAACTCCACGTAAGTCCTCTTCCTCAGTTACTTAGCATTGTTTGCATTCTATGAGATACTCGGAATATCTCTTGCATGACAGTCATGATTATATTATATGTGATATTCAAGACAACATTTCATGTGACAGTTAAGACATCATTACATGTAACAACTAAGGCATGTTAGATCAGCGGTATTTTTAGCACACGGGTTAGGATTCAAGCACAAATCCCATTTTAAGGGGGAGAATGTAACACCCCGGTCAATCATGACATGTCCAGTACAGTAATTGATGAACACTAAAAAATGTACATTTATTAAAAAGTAAATTAATCATTTTACACTTAAAGTTTCATTATTCCCCTCAATTTAGCACATTTGTGAAATAATAATTAAATTTATGTTTTACATATTTTTATTGTGATTTTTATTTCTTATGTGGGTGAAATAATACTTTGGATGCATAACTAGAAAAATGGACGTGATATTTAGATTTTGGAGGCCAGAAACTTAAAAGAATGTTCTAACAGTGTACAATTTCGGAAATTCAAACTTTACGCAATTTTCATATTTTGGCCATAATTTTTTACTCCGATATCGGATTTAGGCGATTCTAGTTCCATATGAAAGAAGACTCAAATATCTACAACTTTGCTCTTAGAAGATTTTATAGTTCTGAGGTTGTCAAGGTCGAAATTGGTGAATAAGTCAATGTGTGTTGCATGTAATTTTTATTATTAGAAAATAAAGTAAAAAATAAAAAAAAAAAAAAAAAAAATAAAAAATAAATAAAAAATAAAAAATAAAAGTTGAAATGTCATAATCCACTTTAGGTGAATCGTAAAAAAATATTTGTAAAATGATCAACAAAAATAAAATCAAAAATCAAAAAAGAAAAAAGAAAAAATAAATTAGTAAAAGTTTATTGTTTGTACTTGATCTAGAAAGTTGTAATTAATAATTGAGATATGAGCACTTCTACTATAAATAGAGGTGGTCACCTCTCAATTTATTCATGCTTCTTTCATTTTCTCTCTTGAAGAACTTGGAAGAAGTGTCATATGTGTTTTATTTTTCTTGTAATTTTTTTCTTTCAGTAATAAACTTATGCAAGTTTTTATTCAAATCATGAGTAGTTAATTCCATTCTGCTGGGGTAAATGATGAAACTCTAAATATGAGAATAAATTAATCTTACTTATATTATAATATATGAATTATAATCTGAAGATTAATATTTAATATTCTCTTATATTTGTAGGTGTCTTGATTCTCTGTAGACAATCAAATCTTGGTTGGCACAATTAATATTTTACCCCATATTATATGAGAGGGTAATTTAAATCTGGGTTAATTATTGACAAATTATGTTACTGTCTTTATGTCTGGTTTTATATTTTTTGGCATAATTGAGTACCTACTGGACTTGTTATAGACAAATATTATCACCATTTTTATGGCTGATTTTATATTTTTTGGCATAATTAATTCCTGAAGTAAATTAACTGGGTAATAATGACAATTCATATATTATAAAAGTAAGATTTCTTTATATTTGAAATATTAAAAGTGGATCTTCTAGCCCCCAATATTTTAATTTATTGTTGCTGTCCAATTTAAAATTGTTCATCACTTCAAATAATTCAATATTTTACTTTTCACTCAAATTACTATTTTATTTTACTATATCTATTCCATGTGGATCGACCCCGGACTTACGGGGTTATTTTATTACTCGACACTCTTATACTTTGGAGTAAAGAATCACTTTGTGAGTGTATCAGTAATTCATCATGCATGACATGTTATTATTCATATAATCATGTATAAATAGGTTTCATATCTTAAAACTCCTGACCGGAGACTTGGGATAAATTTTTGACTTCAACACCTTCTTTTTAGCTTAACTGAGTCACAATCAAGTTTCCGTATTTTGGCTGTAATATTTTCATACGATGTCCGATGTTTGAGATCTTTATATTAATGGAAAGCTTAAAAGAGACCTACAATGTTTATGTTGATCATTTTTCCAAATTCAGACCAGAACATGCTAAAAGTGCATGTTTTCTCAACTATCATTGTTTACTTCAAGATTACTCTATATTTTGACATGTGGCATAATTTTAGTCACCCCCTTTAACACCAAAAATCAGCCCCTAATATAAATAAATGGCACTTTTCATAATTTCCTAATTTCACCTAGGGTGTTCATGGGTCAGGTCAACCTGCGACCCGCGCGAGTTAAAAAAAAAAATTCCCCTCGACCCTGAAATTATGAGTGGGGCAACATGTTTAATACTAAAATCTGACCCGACCTTATAATATTTTTATTATTTTTCTAAAATTTTTATTATTTTTCTAAGAAAATTTATTTATTTTTAAAGTTTTTTACTATTATTTCATTTTTTTTATTACTTTTGTTGTATTAAAACTTTATAATATAAAGTTATGAAAAATTGATGGAACATTATACATACTTCAAAAATTTCTATCCGCATAGCTAATTTTTAAACAAGAAGTACAACAAGAATAAACTAATATTTATTCTACTGAGCATGAGGCTCAGTAGTAATGTACATTATGAACATTGAAAATTTTATAATGTTCATATATGCAAACTTCGCTTGGAACATATTTTTAGTTTATTGAAATATTCATAAAGACCAATATTCATAAAAATTAATTTAGTGAATTAATTTAGGAATGACACATTAAGACTAGTGATGCAGAAAAATTGATTTGTTGAATCTCATGGCTATGCAAACTTCGTTGTCCACTAAACAAGCACAAAACACGCATAATTTCTATCCGTATAAAATTTTATTGTATTAAAACTTTATAATATAAAATTTATATATGATAATTTCCGGGATATAAAACAATTAATATTTATATTTCAAAATAATTAATTCATTAAAAAAATTTATTTTTTTGGCTGATCTGACAACCCGACCCGCACCAGATCGGGTTTCACCTCCGCGTGACCCTACCCACGACCGACCTCCGCGTGACCCGACCCGATCGGGTCTCACAAAATTTAAAAAACCCGACCCGACCTGACCCGACCTGTGAACACCCCTTTCACCATCAAAAAAATATTTCGGAGAAGCCTCTCAACGCCATTTTAAACTCTAATTAGCTTCCATTTTTCATGCAAGTGTAATTCATTCTCAAGCAAATTAATTGATAAGTAAATTTCTAACTCATTTCCTCTCAAATTTTCGAATTTTGACATGAATTTCCTCTCCTTATTTTCGCACATTGAATAACCCTAGAATTTAAAATTGTGCATTTAGCTTTATTAAGTTGCTATCATATATAATCTGTGTTTCATGGTAATATAAGCATGGAATAAGCATTTTTTTAGTTTGCCCAATTTTCCCCAAATTGGGAGGCTGGCCGAATTTGGTAATTATGTCGGGGATTGTTATTTTTTTTGTGTTTTTGATGATAATGATGATGATTTGGCATGAGTTGTATATAAATTGTGTTGAAACTTCCAAATTGTTAATTTTAGTGTTATGGCTGAAAATGGGGCTGTCCTAGAAGGGTTTGTTTTTGTTGTTTTTGATTATGGATGATGGTGGTTCATGTATTTGAGTGATATTATAGCATGTGTTGTGTTGTATTGAGATGAAAATCTCAAAGTGGAAATCCTATAGTGTTGGTCGAATCTATCTTGGTGATAAGAGGTTGAGTTTTTATTTTTAATGATGATAGATGATGGTTTATGCTTAAAATTATGTTATAGCGTGAGTTTGTTTTGATTATAAGTTGAAAACTCCTTAGGTTAAAATTTTCTATTATGGCCAAAATTGATGCATGAGTATAAGAGGTGAAAATGTTGATTTTAAAGATATCATAAGTATGAATTAATGAGTTATATTGATGCTTTAATGGTTGATGTGGCATGGGTTATGTATGCAAATAGACTTGAAGAAATAAGCTTGAAGAGTGTGTGTGTGTGTTGTGATAGATTATGCTTGTAATATTAAAGCTTGATGATGAGTTTGTATAAGTGTATATATGGCAAGATTGTAAATGTGAAAAGTGAGCTTAAACTTAATGTTGGAAGTACATTAAGATAAGTAGTCATGTTTTTAGCCAAATGGTGTTTGGTGTTAGTTTGTGTTATATATGTGTTGCATGATGATAAACATGAAATAAAGTTTCATGTGATATTGATATGTATGGGTGTGTGTGTTTTAATTTTGGCCAAGTAAGGATCTTGGTTATGCAGGTTGAGATGATGGGCACGTTAGGCCAAATTGGGCATTTTAATGATAAGAATGTTAGGCATTTCAAGTTACCAAACAAGTTATACTGAACATGTCATAGCATGAGTACAACGTATCACGACATAAGCACGTCATGTAGTATTAACAGCTTAGTTAGGATAAGCAACATGTCAATGTATTCACCAATCACATTCAATATAAGTAGTGCAAGTTCTGTTAGATGCTTCACATGAATCTTTCCATTAGCATTCAGGCGCACTGACAGCGAACGTCAAATAGTGAATGGATGTTTTCCATCAATCCTCTTCAGATCCAATTTATGTTTTGTTCATTCTTTATGTTCAGTTCATTACTTCGTTTATGCCTTCCGTTTACTTTATGATCTACACATTACATTCTTAGCTTACGATTCATGTTTTCCGTTTATTGATTCTCGCTCGTGTATCTGTTCATTGAGTTCAGCCTACTTATGTAATTTATATCTCAATTTATGTTGTGTGCATTTAGATTTTATAGTTAGTTTATATTCCAATTCATGTTCTTTTTTTTCCAAATTCCCAGTATATATATCAGCTCACGTGATGAATTTCATGTCTCAAAAAGTAATAGCTCATGTATGGCCTCTTAGATCATTTAACTTAGTAATTTAGTCAGGTTCCCAGGATACAAGAATAATCAAGTTTACATGTTTTATAAGACATGCTAGATGTTTCAATTAATGTCATAGGATCTTAGATCACGATTTCATATTAGCTCATGTTACAAGCTTCCAGTCTATGTTTCTATGTCAGATTTCAATTATTCAGGAATCATGCATGTTAGTTTTCATGACACATTTTCAAATTTCATCTTTACATAATATGATTTCATAAATGATTTATGAAATATGATTTCATAAATGAATTGATGTAAATTAGCTAATGTTTTAGAAAATGGTTTTATAAGTTGGACACGGTTTTCAAACCACCAGTCTAGTGTCGTTCCCTCAGTTTTAGCGTCATGGGTTCGCTCAAATAGTTTATGGGGCACTGATCACCCTCATAGGCTCAGCAGTTTAGTTACAATATAGTTCCCTCTGTTTACGCGGTGCTCGGTCCTGCTAAGCAGTGTTTCAGTTTCCCCCAAGTCATTTGCTGGTGTTTATTTTCAGTTTATTTACATGATTTCATGAAATATAGTTTTATAGCCATGTTCATTAACTTCAAATCATGTGCAGCTCATGTTAGCCAGTCAGCTTCTAGGAGTCAATTTTCAGATCATGTTGCTCATAGTAGATCCAGCATGTCAAGTTAGCTTGAGCTATGTTCACGTGTTCCTCAGTTCAGCCAGGTAGTCAAGTTTCCAGTTTTTTAGACATGACATAGTCCCTAGTATCCATGTTAGGTATATGGGTCACTTTCAGTTCATAGTCAAGTTCAGCTTTTTATGTCACATTCTCAGTTCTCCAACCATGTTCGTGTTTATCAGTTCACATTGTTACATGTATACTTTCATGTTCTTTCAGCTTTATTTTACAGTTATTCATAATTTATATCTCTGCTTATCTTTGGCTCCCCGGTATTCACTTACCATGTCTTTCAAAAGACCTGGCCCACCCACTCTCTATTTGTTTTATAGGTTTTAGGATCATGCACGCATTGGACAAGCTTTGGAGGGGACGGGACCCAGCGACAGTCATTACACACCGTAAATGTTGAAGTCAGACCCATAAGTTGATTTTTGTGTTAAGTCATGCCATAAGGTATTTTATGAGTTTATGTATTGTATGTGTTGTAACTAGTTTTGTATTTAAGGGTGTGTGTGTGTGTGTATTTAAGTTAGGTTCATGTGCAGTTTCGTAGTCAGTCAGTAAGTAAGCCAGTTAGTGCATGTCATGATTCAAGTGATGGCTAAGCTATCTCTTGCCGATCACATGCCCAGACTTACCGAGATGTGACAGACATCCTGAGCTGTGAGGGTAGCTATTTCTTAAAGTCATAACATTATAGTCCAATAAGTCTTGTTCTTTTAGTCCATAACATTTTCTGGGTCACCGCCTACATCTGTTCTTTTAGCCTTTGCAACTCAGCCTCGGTCTGGGAATTGGCCAATTTTCCTGCAGCATATTATGTCATGTCTTTTTCATCATCGAGGATAGGTCTTCCCTCAATCCTACTCTCGGGCTCTTCATGCCTCTTCTCGCTAGTCCTGCTCCCGCTGTCTGGATAGTCGTCTGATTGGCAATGTCACTGATTAAGGTTTTTAGTTGCTCTACTAATTTGTTCACGGTAGTTTCAACCTAGTCTATTTGGGAACTTTTATTGCTAGCCATTTATGTGTTTGCTAGATACTTCTTGACTAGTCTTCTTTTTCCTTAACCCAACGCTCCACTATGATGGCTGCAATAATAAATTATTAGCATGATGAATGAGATGCATGTATGCAGAAATGCAAGGTTTATTCATGCAGCATACATCATCTCAACCTTATCTCTCCTACACTCGTGGTAAGTCAATATATGCCTCTGATTTGGCTTAGCTTGCGCATCAATATGGGGTACATGAGCCCGTTCTCAACTATGCTAGAAAGGTAAACCTTGTCTACTTTGGTTCTTCTCCATCGTGAAGAGACAAAGGCCGCCCATTTACAACATGACTAAGTCTAATATGGGGATTGAGCCATTGTCTAAAAATGAAGAATCAGAACTTCAATAATCATGATTATTTGAGGATGGGCTAGGAAATATTTAGGAACGTTCACAAGGGCCAAAGCGAGGCGTACCATTGCTTTAGCGCATTTGAACCTTAACTAAATATTCTAGGTCTAATAAGGTTATCACCCAGGTTGGCCCATAAACGTATCACGATATGCAATGCCATCAGGTTGATAGGGTATGTAAAAAAAATGAAGATATAATTCACCTTAATCTTGTTATGGATACTACCATGCGTTGTTTTGGGGCTAATTCTCTATCCCTAATGGAGTCGCCATCTGTAGGAGAGAAGCAGAGTTTACCGCTATGCTTATGACATTGACGACCATGACACTGTTGAGCTCGCAGCTCATAGATAGTACAGATTATCCCACAGGGGACTAACTAGAGAATAAAGGAGTCGCCACACAGTATAAGACAATATGAATGATTTAAGGTCACACTACTGTAGACATTGTATTTTTATGCATAGCCTGATGATGAGTCTCCAATGGGGAAACCCTTTGAAAATTGGGAAATTATAAGGATGAACTCCAAGAAGAAAGGAACTCTAAGGAACCCAACTAAAATGTAGCCAAACATCACCTATGACCGACCTACCTTCTATTTAGCCAGAACAACTGGCCGGATATGCCTTGAAAATCCTAATGTCGGCTGGATAAAATACAGTTGTAATTGAATGAGAAGATTGTCAATTATTGAAGTTAAGAGATTTAATTGTGTCCGGTCGAACATATAATTAAAATTTAATAACCGGTCAGACATCTATTGAGCTATCTACACACCTGGAAAATTCAAACAGCTTGAATTATGGGCTTGATTAGTGATTACATTCAGTCGGAGGTATTGTTGGACAATTATGACCCATAGCGTCACTATTTGTACAGATCATGGTGTTGTTGTACAAATTAACTATGTGACAAAGGAGATTGCACTCTTATCATTTGTGATTAGATCACCTAGATGTATAAATGATAGGAGGTCCCTATGATTTATTCCTGGACGGAGAATGATATGAGACAGTATCAGTCCACGAAGGATAAATCATTAAATATCCCTAGTCAGAGTATTATCGAGATTGGACATCGATAAATACGTAAAACACTAGTATTACACTTGTGCGCGTTGTGAGGGCACAACGACATAGTTCTCATATATTTGGGTATAGGATACTAATGCAAGTGTAATATGAGGTTGTGTTTTACCGATGGTACGGGAAACAGCTTCGCTCTGGATAGACCCCCTCGGAATTCCATTAGTAGTATGATTGTGTCTATAGAAGTTTGAAATAAGGGTAGGTGTATTTGGTCTTAACCTGAGACTTGCACCGCTAATACTTACGACAATCAATATACTTTGGTTGCGGTCGTCCAGGGCTTTAACAGGTTCTGTGTATGCCAATGCTGGGTATATTGAGAATCGTAGTGTGTTAGGTGTGATGTCAAGACAGAAGTATCACTTCAGTCATATGGAGATGATGGTCACGTAGGATACGGGATTGGTTCTCTTAAATGCTGCAGCTATCGGGATAAAATGACAAGGTCATGTTTATCCGATTATAGAGACTAGTCACCAGACATCCGATATGTTCTTCGTACGGGGCAGACACAATTCCAGCCCCAGGCCTAGCACGTGATCATCTGATACTGGATAGAAATACGCAATACTACGTATATTACGCCTGATATAGATCCTTTATTCCTGTAAGGATATTTCCGGAGAATTGGGTAGGCATGGCGCTTTGCTAGAGGCCAACTTTGTCTTGTAAATCGGTATAAACGTAGTACTTGGTACTTACGTGTTCGGATAGTCCGACGACCGAATTTACTGCCAACATATCTGGGGATCTCATGGGTCGCTTCCCAAAGATTCACCGATGACGTATGACTCGCACTCTAAATTAATCTGGGATTAATTAGAAGAGAGAGAAAATTAATCAGGGATTAATTGCGGAGATATTTTATCTGGGATAAAATATCATTTAAAGAGAAATAACGATTAATTTGGAATTAATCGATAAATTAATATATTCGATATATTAAACGAAATTGGATTTCGACGCGGAATTAAAATTAGATTTTAATTCGGGCGAATGAGTTAATTTAGAATTAATTCGTTAGCGACGTGAATAGTGATTTCGCTAGGCATAATCATTTAATTACGACGCGAAGGAAAATTCGTTAATTTGGAATTAGCGAACCCGAGCCCGAGATTATTTGCGAGCGCATTCGCATTTCGAATTCGAATGCGGCACGCAAGTCAAATCAAGCTTCAAATCATTAGTCGCATCAAGCGTCAAATCACTTGTCACTTTGAGTAATGTGACTTGAAAACTTGATTGATGTGATTGATTGATTAATTAATTGATGTAGTGGTTAAAAGCTTTAAAAGTTTGACTTTTTAAAAGCCAAAAGTTTGGTATTTGTTTTAGAAATCAAATACCAAAATTTACTTAACACATTTTCATCTCACTCTCACCATATTCTTCTCTCTCTCTCTCTCGGCAGTTCACTGCCTTTTCTTCTTCTATTTTCTGCCCAGAAAACCTAGCAAAGGGAAGCCAATAGTGGGATTTTTGTGGCAAAATCTCAAGTGTTAGCACACTTACGAGACATGCGAAGGTGATAGGGAAGTCCACCCATGAGCCGGGAATCTTTTGACGAAGCTTGGAGCTCAAAATTTGGAGGCAAAAAACTGAAACCAGTGGGCTGTGATCTGCTCACTGCCGAAAGTAGTCCAAGGTAGAAAATGGAGTTTCGTTGCTTGCCGCCTCGCTCAACCGATCGATGTGAGTATTCCGCAACTTCTTCGATTTGTATTCACATTTATTTCATGCTTATTATTGATCTTGGGACCTTAATAGAAACCAACAATGGCATCTAGAGCAAGGTTTGAGCATGAAATGTTTAGGGCTTAAAATTTGTGTAAAATCATTTTGAGCATGATTTTGTGAAATTGGATGAATGAATATGCTTAAATGTGTTTGAATTGAAGTTTGATTGGATCAATTTCAAGAAAATGGTTTGGAACAATTTTTCCCCCAAATGCTTGTGTTGGCCGAATGGTGACATAGCCCTAATGTCTTGGAGTTTTGATTTGTTGATTCATTGGATGAGTTAGAATCATGTTGGGATTGTTGATTTGAAAATTAATTGGATTGAATTTTTGAATTGGACAAAAACCCTAATTGCCGAGACTTTGATGAGCATGTATTGGGTTTGATTTTAAATTAAATTGTGTTGGACATGATTTAATATTAAAGAGCATGATTAATTAGGCTAATTGGTGTTTTGGAAATGTTAATTGGGTAATTTATTGTGTAATACACTTTGGTTAATTAATATGAAATTTGGAATTTTTGTGTTTAATTAATTGTGTCTTAAAATTGGATTTGGGCTTTAAATGCTGTAATTGGGCTAAATGGGCTTGGTAATACTAAGTTAGGTTTAGGCAAATTGGATTGGATCCAATTGGCCCAAAACCGCATCCTGAAAGCCCAAATACGACTTAATGGACCTTTAAAGTTTAATTGGGCCTAATGGGCCAAAATTGATTTATGGGCTTATGGGGTAACTCCCGGATTGGATTTTGGTTATTCGGTTTGACCCGAGTTGACCAAAAGTCTACGCCTTAAGAAATTAATTAAAAGCCCATTGGACTTTAATTAAATTGACGTTGGACGTTAATCGGGCTTTGAGACCCGTTGCGATTAAATTTGGAATTTAAGTCGTAAAAGTTCATTAATAAAGTGTGATATTTAATTTGGAATTAAATAACGAATTATAATTAAATGAATATTGAATTGGATTTAATTATGTAGTTTAATTTAATTCGAGAATTCGTACTTTGAGTACTTATTCACAAAACGAGTTTGACTCGAGCAAAATCAAATCGTTGTTTGAACATTGGATGATCACTAATTATCAGATTAATTAATTTGATTAGATTGATTGATAACATGCTTGTGTGAATACATGGTTGCGATGCATGAATAATGTATATCGGATGGATATTAGAAGGGTGGGACAATTTTAGAAATTGTTGTAATAAATTCGATTTATTAATTGGACCTGCGTGTCCAGCCTTATTACCTCTATATTCTTTGTATTCTCTTCTCACCTATTCCTCTCAATGTAAATGAGGTTTCTTTAGAAGTGTAGTGTAACGGGTAGAAGTAATACATGTGCTAGCGGGAGAGAGAATGGGAGAGATTTGATCTAGGATCAACGTGTAAAGTATCCATCCGCATATCATTATTATTTTTTTCATACCCGCTTTATTATGTGTTTAGAATGCATGTTTAAGGGTGTATAATGATGAGACCTTAACAAAGATAATAAATTGGTTGCCAATTTGCACGCGAAAAACCCTCAAATAATATTAAGCGTTTTTCCTTCCATTGAGTGATTCTTACTCAAGATCTAAGACGACATTTGTTTGTTGGCCAAAGTCAAGGCCTTTGTCTGTCGAGGATGTGTTTGAATCACGAAGGCTTTGTTCCATATCAGTGTCTTTTCCAAGTTGTGGTTTGTTGGCCAAAGTCAAGACCATTTCTTGTCCATCGACATTGATTACGAAGCTTTCCATGGTCAATGGGTCGCGCTTAACTAGGATCACTAAGTTTGTTGTGCCAAAGCCAAGGCTTAGTTGATTCAGAGGAAAAAGGTTAGGTAATACATTGGATGTATTGGCATATATAAGATATATGTTTCGGATTTGGATGTCCCCCTACCGGATCTAGGAATTGGATTGGATCCAATCGATCTTAGAGATCTACCTAGTTAATTATCATACAATTTGTTGGCCAAAGTCAAGATTGTGTGATATTTAATAGGATCCTAGCCCACTAG
The DNA here is from genome assembly GCA_019454045.1 of Zanthoxylum bungeanum. Classification (NCBI taxonomy): domain Eukaryota; kingdom Viridiplantae; phylum Streptophyta; class Magnoliopsida; order Sapindales; family Rutaceae; genus Zanthoxylum; species Zanthoxylum bungeanum. The sequence continues at coordinate 6,121 of SKCR01008435.1, read as the reverse complement.
GAAACACGGTTTCCCGAGTACTCGATAGAGGGTTAGAGGCTCACCGAAAAATAGTGGGAGGCAAGAATTTAATTTGCAATATTCGTTTAATTACTTGCCATACGCGCTCATTCAAATATCATTCGTCAAATAAATTAAATGTTAGTTGAACTAATATTTAAAATGTTGTTTTTAATAAATAGTTGGACTATATTCAAACTATTCATTTATAGTTGATTTTATAATTGGATTATAGTAATCAATATAATTGATTTTAATCTATTAAATTATAGTTGATTAAATAGTTGGACTATTGTAATCATTGTAATAATAGTACCTTAATCGTTGATTAAATAGTTGGACTATTAAAATCAAAATAAATTGAAAGATTGACGTTTAATACATAATCCTAGAGAAAATGTATTTAAATGGTTTAATTTTCAAATTGGGAATAAATTTCAGGATGGTCCTGGAAAATAATTTACTACTTTATTTGATAAAATAACGTATTATGTCTAAGCTAGAAGTTAAGCAAATAGTAGAGCATAATCTTTGGAAGATTTATGTGATGATGACTTTAGTACTTAATCCATTTACTTTTACCGCAGTAGACTCCTTAATTTCTGAATCAGAACTAAGGATTAGATCCTTAAAGTATGATACTGAAATTGAAGGATCTTCAAAGAATCTATCCTTAGATTTTAGAAGTACTAAATTGCAATAATAACTCTGGAGAGTTAATGACTATTCTCAATGAGATAAAGTCAAAGTTTGCAATTAGGCAAGTATCGCAAGGCGCACCTTACTTCGATATTCTAGAAGGCCAAGGCTTGGCCAAAGGCTTCTGGAATATGAAAAGGGCAAAAGGCAAAATCATTATAATCTTCTGGGAAGATAAATGACATATCCCAAAAAGTCTGCTTAATTGTGGCAAACGGGATCGCAGAAGCGTGACTGCCAAGTACTCTCTGATCTTGTTGAAGACTGCTTGACACTGCTAATTCCATTTTATCGGTTGATCTTTTCTCAACAGTTTAAAGATAGGCTCACATACTGACGTCAACTTGGCGATGAACCGACTGATGTACTGAATCTTCCCCAGGAATGCTCTGACTTCCTTTTCAGTCTTCGGTGCTGGCATTTATGTGATTGCTTTGATCTTTTCAGAGCCTACCTCTATTCCTCCCATTCCCACTGTATGTCCCAGCAATTTTCCTGATGTCACCCCAAACACACATTTCTTGGAGTTTAGCCGCATGTTGTATTTGTCAACCCTCTGAAGGAACCTTTCCAGTGCTTCAATATGCCAACTCTTGTCTCTGATTTCACCATCATGTCATCCACATACACTTCAATCTCTTTGTGCATCAAGTCGTGGAATAGTGTTGTGGCCATCCGCTGATAAGTAGCTCCCGCATTCTTGAGCCCAAACAGCATCACCTTATAACAATAAGTACCCCACTCGGTAACAAATGTTGTCTTATGTTTGTCTTCCTCAGCCATAAGAACCTGATTGTAACCTGAAAACCCGTCTGCAAATGAATATATAGCAGATAGAGCCGCACTATCAACTAGTACATCTATATGCGGTAGAGGAAAATCATCTTTCGGGCAAGCTTTGTTGAGATCTCTATAGTCCACACACATTCTGACCTTCCCGTCTTTCTTCTTCGGCACCGGCACAATATTAGCCAACCACTCAGGATACTTTATTACTTCCAAGAACCCCACATTTATCTCTTTCTTAATTTCCTCTCTGACTTTCTCAGCCCATTCTGGTCTCATCCGTCGGAGTTTCTGTTTCACCGGCCTCATATTCGGATAAGTTGGTATTGTGTGCTGGGCAATGTTTTTGTCTACTCCAGGCATGTCCTTATAGGACCAAGCAAACACTTTGGCATATCTGACCAATACTCTTTCTAATTTCTCCCTCCCCTCGGAGGTAACTTGACTTGCAATCAAAATTTCCTTAGGACTCTCAGGTGTACCAAGGTTAAATGCATTTGTTTTGGTGGAGCTGATATCAAATATACTCAAGTCATGCAAGTTAGAGGAAATAGACTCAGGCAAATAAGCGAAATGATTGTCTTTATTGCTAACAAATGCGGGGGTACACTCAAATAAGTCAGGAAGATAAATGCCCTCATCTTCTACAGACACTCTCTTCTGCAACTAACTTCTCTTCTTCTCAGGCTCTTTATCCTCTTCAAGAGTCAGGCTCTCCAACTTCATCAGTTCTTCTTCTCCTCCTATTCTCTTATTCCTCTTCATAATTTCTTCCATCATCGGATTCTTACCCAGCATATCCTGGAAAATCTTAATCCAGGTACCACAATCCCATTAACTTCCACCGGTTCAGGCTCCCCTTGATACCCTGAAGCCTTCACAAAACATTCCATCAGTTTTAGACCTTTCTTCTTAACCTTCGGCTTTTCTTCATCAGATGTGTATCCCAAACCCTTCTGAGTAGCCTGTCCTCTGAAATCTGGCAATTTTGAACCTTCACCCGGCTCAAACTTCATTTTTTTCATGATCCTAGCCACCCTAGGATCCACCCATTCCTCAAACGTTGCTGACACCTGAAACCTCGCGAAAGGCTGTATCTCCAAGGCAACCACATCATTATCTATCTCAGCTCGGATGGCAACAATCTCTCCCTCAAACGAGAACTTAATCATCTGATGCAAAGTGGAAGGCACGCCCCCAAGTTTGTGAAACCAAGGCCTTCCCAACAATAAAGCGAAAGTAGCCGGAATGTCCAACACCGTGAACTCAACTTCGTCTTCAATTGGGCCCACTTTGACCACTGCCAAAAACGTACCCTCAACTCCTCGTTTATTTTCATCATAAGCTTTGATGGTCATACTGGAGGGGTCTAAATCCATTGCTTTCATACCCAGCTTTGCCAAAATCTTCAACGGGCACACATTGATGGACGAGCCGTCATCCACCATCACACATGACGTTCTCTTGCCTTTCACCTTGGCCTTGATGAACAAAGGTCTATTATGGTTTCTCCTTTCAGCCGGGAGTTCTTCCTCAGAAAAAAGTGATTGCCTGCAAAATTTCCTTCTGTACTGATCCCACAACATTGCCGGATTAGCATCCTCCGGTACTACTATTTTGCTCAAGGCTTCAACCATAGCCTGCATGTGCTCCTGTGATGAAACACAACAATTCCCAGATGCTGACCTGTGCCCGGTTTTTTTCAACTGGCGCAGCACTGTATCTCCATCAGAATTATCCCCATTTTCTGCTACTTCCATTCCTTCAGTCAACACTTCTTTACCATTTTCAGTCATATCATTGTAGAAACGCCCGCTACGTTATACCCCTCACTTCTTCTTCTCATCACTACTAGAGAAGTCTGCCTAGAAACTCTTCCTATGTTCAGTTTCATCTTCGCTGTTATTATCCCAAATCCCAAGGCAAACGGCTTGGAGGTCAAAGGATTTGAGAAAAAGGTTCTCGGGTAGGCCAGAGTTTATCATATAGGTTGGTGGGGGATATAGTGGTAATTTGGTAAAGGGTTCTGGTGTGTGTTGGGGTGTTCTGTTTCAGGTTCGGGTATCTTTTTTGATCTATAAGGTCCTGGATTTCATGGCGGAGTCGGGTACAGTTGTCGGTATCATGGCCTTTTGTTGGTGGAATTGCAATATTGGTTTAGGTTGAGATGTTGTGGTGGAGGGTTTGGGAGTGGGTTGGTTTCTCTAGGGGTTTTCAGAAGTCCTTGTCTCTCTCATTTTCTCAAAATACTTTGGACAAGGGTCTACCCAAGTTGGAGAATCTCTGATTTCGGATAGCGGCAATCTCAGCAGAAACGGCTTTGTTCCCGATGTCCCCCTAATAGGCCTCCTGTTCAGACCATAGAATTTTCTATTCTCGGCCTCTTCTTCCTCAATATCCATGACAGTTTCCCTCAACTGTCGAAAATCAGTAATCATGGAGGTCATCCTCCTTAGCTTCCATAATGGAGGGCTTGGTGCCATTGATGATCATTTTTATCTGGTCCTTCTCTGAGGGCCTGGTCTGCATCTTTAAGAGTTGGCTTCTCCAGCGGTCCACATACTCCTTGAAACTCTCTTCCGGTTTCTGCCTGGTGTTCTCCAAATCTCGGAGTGACAGATCTATCTCCAAGTCCGTGACATACTGTTTCAGGAATGCATCAGCCAATTCCCTCCAATCTTCCCTTACTTTCTTCTCAAGGCTGTGATACCATACCACCGGTGCCCCCTCGAGTGACATTCCAAACATCTTATGTACCTGTCGCTTTGTCAAACCCACGGAACTCATAACTGATACATACTGACGAAGATGAACCCTTGGATCCCCATTCCCGTTGAACTTAGCCATATTCGGCATCTTGAACTGAGCAGACAACTGTTCTTCGGATGTCATTGCCTCATAATCTAACAACTCTTCATGTTTACCCTTCATTTTGCGGGTAACTGTTTCAACATGATCCCGAAGCTTCTGAAATTCTGCCTGAGATCCAATCACTCTGCCTGTTGTATACTCTGCCATGTCATCATCAAAAGTGGGGATATCATCCCCAACCCATTCGGAGGCTCATCGCGCCTCACATTCTCAGAACCCCCCAGCACGGGGTATAGCCATACCAGCCACAACAGTAGTCAATGCTTGCAACTGTTCAGTAATTTTGGCGAGATAATTTTCCAACTGATCTATCTGGGATACCTCGTTATCGGATGTACTCATATCTGTTACCGGTCTTTTAGTGAGTCTTCCCTCTTCCCTAACCCAACGGGACTCTATGATATCTTTTTGACATAGAGGGTGTTGACAGGATATATGTATGCATGAGATGAATGAGATGCATGCGATACAAGGAATATATGAACTCATTAAAATTTTCACACAAATCGGCCCATCATCATTATAGAAGCTTTTGGGCTAACTGTCATATGAGTGAACTCGCCCCAGTTTAAATGGCCCAACAAGTTCACATCTCATGGCAAGAAGTCCAACCGTATCCAAATGATAATGTTCCTAAACACAAACATATAATGGCCCATTGGCTTTTTAGGAGCTTTTGGCCCAATAGTCATAAGATACGTTCTTGTCCCAGTTTAAATGGCCCAACAAGCCCATACCTCATGACAAAAGGTCCGAATAGATCCAAACGACAATGTTCCTAAACACAAGCATACAGAAATAATTTCTACAGAGTGGCCCATCAACATTTTAGAAGCTTTTGGCCCAGTTATCATAGGATACGAACTCGTCCCAGTTTAAATGACCCAACAAGTTCGCATTTCTGACAAGAAGCCCAACTGCATCCAAATGAGGATGGTCCACAAGCACAAGGAAATAGTTGCTATAGGCCATATAACCCCGGTCTACGCGTGGGTTTGCGGGAGTGTAGACAAAGACTCTCGCTAGCGAAGGATTACCCATAACTAGGTCTCCCCACTCAAGGGTTCGAGCGACCAAGTGAGCGCACCTTTTTTATACCTTACAGTACATGCAACGAGTTATGGTGTGTGACTGACTGTCAAATGGATTTCCCATTGTAGATTCCCCAGAGGGAGGGTGGAGCGAGGCTCTCTTAAGTACCCTAGCCTCTTAGGCTCTTATCGCTTGGTGACAGGAATAAACAATGAGTCCCCCAAATTAGTCCATCACAATAGGCCACAAGTAAGTGCTTATCTAGGTGCCTTCACAGCTTTTCCTTATAGAAAGGTAGTGAATGAGGGAAGACACCAAACCATTACCCAGCCTTAAAATGCCTTTGATTAAACCCATTTTAACCTATAGTAGACACGGTTAATTAAAGCACAAATCATAATATTACAAGACATTATTTCGGGGCCGATTCTCTACCCCCAGTGGAGTCGCCAGACTGTGGGACACAGAAACTGGGCGACGCATGCTGTTCCGGGCTCACGGCCCAGTTGGGAGTACGGAGTAGCCCGCGGGGGATGAAACCGGAGAATAATGGAGTCGCCACTCGGTGTGAACCGGGACAAAGATTTAAGGCTGCACTCACCCCTCGCAAGGGAAGACCTCAAACCGTTGGGTTTGAAGCGGTCCCTTACTTATGCCATTTGTAATGAAACGATTTATGGAATAATCTAACCAAGCCTAAGCAACCTATTTCCATGGATAATTTAATCCTAAG
>SKCR01008434.1:0-23887 GCA_019454045.1 Zanthoxylum bungeanum | reverse complement strand
TCCAATTGGGCCCAAAACCATTTCCATAAAGTCCAAATATAACTAATGGACCTTTAATTTTAATTTGGCCTAATGGGCCTAAATGGGTTTTCTTGGCAAATAAGGGTGATTCCTTAAATGGGCTTTGGTATTTGGTTTGACCCATATTGATCAAAAGTCCATGCCTTAAGAAATTAATTGAAAGCCCACTGGACTTTAATTAAATTGACATTGGATGATAATCGGGCTTTGAGACCCGTAACGATTAGATTTGGAATCTAAGTCGTAAAGGCACATTAAATTTGTAATTATTTAATTTAGAATTAAATATATAATTAGTATTAAATACAAATTAAATTGGATTTAATGTTGTAGTTTAATATAATTCAAGAATTTGTACTGTGAGTACTTATTCTTCAAACGAGTTTGACTCGCGCAAAATCAAATCGTTGTTTGAACATTGGATGGTCATTAATTTTCAGATTAATTAATTGGATTAGATTGATTGATAACATGCTTTGTGTGAATACATGGATGAGATGTATGAATAATGCATATCAGATGGATATTAGATGGGTGAGGGCAATTTTGGAAATTGTTGTAATAAATTTAGAATTTATTAAATTGGACCTGCGTGTCCAGCTTATTACCTATTGACTCTTTGTATTTCTCTTCTCACCTATTCCCCTCAATGTAAATGAGGTTTCTTTAGAAGTGTTATTTAATTGGGTAGAAGTAATATTTGTGCTAGCAGGAGAGAGGAAATGGAGAGATTTGTTCTACGAACAATGTGTTAAGTATCCATCCGCATATCATTATTATTTTATTTATACGCGCCTTATTATGTTTTTAAAATACATGTTTAAGGTGTTGATGATGAGACCTTAACAAAGATAATAAATTGGTTGCCAACTTACGCGAAAAACCCTAAACATATATTAAGCGTTTTTCCTTCCATTGAGTGATTCTTACTCAAGATCCAAGATTGGCACTGGTTTGTTGGCCAAAGTCAAGACCTTTGTCCGTCGCGGATGTGTTTGAATCATGAAAGCTTTGTTCCATATCGGTGTCTTGTCCAAGTTGTGGATTTGTTGGCCAAAGTCAAGATCACTTCTTGTCCATCGACATCGATTACGAAGCTTTCCAAGGTCAATGGGTTCCGCTTAACTAGGATCATTAAGTTTGTTGTGCCAAAGCCAAGACTTAGTTGATTCAGAGGAAAAAGTTTAGAGAATATATTGGATATATTGGCATATATAGGATATATGTTTCGGACTTGGATGTCCACCTACTGGATCTAGAATTGGATGGGATCCAATTGATCTTAGAGATCTACCTAGTTAATTATCATACAATTTGTTGGCCAAAGTCAAGATTGTGTGTTATTTAACGGGATCCTAGCCCACTAGGAAACAAGGTTTCACGAGTACTCCATAGAGGGTTAGAGGCTCGCCGAAAAATAGAGGGAGGCAAGTATTAAATTTGCAATATTCGTTTAGTTACTTGCTGATGAGCGGAAAAAATCAATATTTACCGCCCCTTTAACTTAATATTTTGTTTAGTTTCTCGGGTTTGATGAACGTTTTGATGTGTTTTAGTTTAATTTGCACATAAAATAATATCGGATCTCAATGAAATCATTTAGGACGAAATATGGGTCAAATAAGGGCAATTATTAGACTTGATATTTTAATTTGGAGATTGGAAACTTGAAAGGGCGTTTTTGACGAAGTGTAGTTTTGGAAATTCCAGTTTTGCGCATCTGTCGTATTTTGGGCATAACTGTTTACTCCGATATCGGATTGAGCTGATTCAAGTTCCAGATTAAAGAAGAACTCAAAGATCTACAGCTTTGAAAGACAAAATAATTTTGTATTCTGACGATTTCATCCCCGAAATGGATGAACCATCCAGAAGTGTGTTGTTTGTAATTATTAAAGTCACTTTCAATCATTTTCAAAGCAAAAAATAAATTAATAAAGAAATAATAAAAATTATCAAATCATCACCAAACATGATAAGAGATTAGTGGAGCAATTAATAATTGATTTGGTGGATGATTTGATGGAGGCAAAATTTTGCCTATAAATACCAAGCCATTTCATTTGTAAAATTCATACTTTCTTCTAAGGAATTCATTAAGAATACTAAGAAGATTGTATCTTGTTTGTTTATTTACAGCTTTCAGTAATTAATTTCCGCTTTCGCACTTTCTTTTCTTTACTTTTTAGTTTTTACTTTCCGTAATTTACTTTTACGCACAGTACTTTTCTTTCTTTCAATTTTCAGTTTTTACTTTCCGCAATTTACTTTCAACAATTTACTTTCAGCAATTTACTTTTCAGCAATTTACTTTCAGTAATTTACTTTCAGCATTTAATTTTCAGTATTTAATTTCAACATTTACTTTCAGCATTTACTTTTCAGTATTTAATTTTCAGTATTTTACTTTATGTCTTTTATTTTATTTAAGTTTTTTTTACTACCCGTAATATGTGTCATAACTAAGCCAGTTATCTGGGGTTGTGATGAAATCCAATATCACGGTTTTAAGGGGTTGATTATAGCTTGGGTAATATAAAGATTTATTTATTGAGTCTTTATTTTAATGTTTTTTCATTAACTGGCCATTAATAAAATTGAACTGGGAAACTTAAAATGAACTAGACATAGGGATTTTAAGTTTATGACCTTAGACTCAATAGTCCACGATCTTCCTTGAGGATAGATAACCCTTTAATAGATTTCCTTACCGGATAGACATATACCTGTCGGGCGGGCTAGCCATAATTGGAACTTAAACTTAATGAATCCAGATAATTTGGTTGACATAGACATATGGTTCAATTGGGTTAAACTGGGTATTTGTGTCTGACCATCGACAAAGGCTTACACATAATTTAGTGTTCAGGTTAATAAATCAATATATTACCCAACTTTAAGATAACCACTTCATCTTTAAAATGATATTGGAAGAAATCACAACCCTATATAGTTTTTAATATTGAATTTTCTTAAAACCTACTTTCGAACAATTTTATTTACTTGTTTTTAAATTTATAATCATCACCATTTCAAATCAATCAAACAACCTGTTAGATACTAGTAATCATTTGACCTCATAAAATTAATAGATTAGATATTAAGTCCTCGTGGGATCGATATTTTTATACTACTTGAACGATATGTGTGCTTGCGTTATACATGTGTGTTTACGCCGGTCAAGTTTTTGGTGCCGTTGCCGGGCACTTATTTATCTTTTACTATTAGTTTAGGGGTTAGATACGTTACTTGTATCTAATTTCTTTTTACTTATTGTTTTTGTTTTCTTGTGTTTCAGGTTCTCAGAAATTACATGAGACGAACCAGAAGCTTTGAACTCCGACCGCTTGACCCATAAATTGAAAGAACCATCAGACAGTTGAGAAGGGAAAGGCGAGATGGCCAATAAGCAATCATTAACATGGAACCTGAACCGTTGTAGGTTGCACCACCAATTCCCATTCGAGACAGAACCATTCCGATGGTTGACAGACTCATTTCCTGTATTGTACTTCCTCCCTTACCAGCAAATGCGTGTGACATCAAAACATGCATTCAGATGTTTCAGCAGCAGTCAGTTCATTCGGGGGGAATGCAATTGAAGATCCTAATGCCCACATCAGTAACTTCCTGGAAGTTTACGGCACTTTCAATTACAACCGAGAAGCTGAAGAAGCAATGAGACTGCGAGTTTTTCCATATTCCCTGAAGGACAGAGCTAAAGCTTGGATACATTCACTACCAGCAGGTTCCATCACATCTTGGAACACTTTAGCCACCAAATTTCTTGCAAAGTACTTTCCACCAGCCAGAACTAGAAAACCGAGGAATGACATCACATCCTTTGTACAACAAGATTTAGAATCCCTCTGCGAAGCTTGGAAAGGTATAAAGATTTACTCTGGAAATGTCCTCACCATGAGATTCCAAAATGGCTTCAAGTCCAAACTTTCTATAATGGACTTTCTGGAATAATGAGAACCACAATCGATGCTGCTACTGGAGGAGCTTTAATGGCAAAAGGAGAAGATCAAGCCTGGGACCTAATCGAAGAAATGACCAATAACAATTCCTTGTGGCCAACAGAAAGGAGCATGATCCAAAGAATTGCAGGAATTTATGAAAGTGGAGCCAATACAGTAGTCAACGCCAAGCTAAATCAGATATGCAAATTCATGGAGACTCTTACTACTAGATCCACAAGTTCACCATATGGAGGAGCACAGAGTCGAACCAACTGAAGAAACTGTGAATTATGTCAATAATTTCAACAGACAGGGGAACAATCCATAATTCCAACCTACAACCCAGGGTGGAGGAATCACCCTAATTTATCATGGAGCAACAATTCAGGCACAGCAGATCTAATCCACCACCTGGATTCCAACAACAGGACAAAAGCCAGGAGCAGGCAAATGAACTAGGAATAACAGAAGTGTTGACCCACTTGAAAAAGATAGAAGCAAAACACGACTCTCAAGCAGCAATATATGATATTATGTTTCAATCTCAAGCAGCAAGATATGATGCTATGTTTCAATCCCAAGCAGCATTAATTCAAGGTCGATCTGCTTCTATTAAAGCACTGGAGAATCAAATTGGACAACTGGCCAATACTCAGAGTTACAGGCCACCAGGTACCTTTCCTAGCAACATAGAGCCAAATCCAAGGAACATGGGGAAGGAGCAATGTCATGCCATCATGTTAAAAAGCGGTACTGAAATCAACAAAGATGTTGGAATCAAGGCAACAACAATTGAAGATTTTCCAAAAGAAACAAAGCAACAGATGGAGGAAAAAGAAGTAAAGGAAAAAGAACAGATCACTCCACCTCCACCTTTTCCTCAGCGTCTTCAGAAGAATAAATTGGACAAGTAGTTTTCTCGGTTTCTTGAAATCTTCAAAAAGCTGCATATCAACATTCCATTTGTAGAAGCGTTGGAACAAATGCCCAGCTATGCCAAATTCATGAAAGACATTCTTTCACGAAAGCGGAGATTGGGAGATTACGAGACAGTAGCATTATCAGAAGAATGCAGCGCTATCATTCAGAGGAATCTTCCCCCAAATTTGAAAGATCCTGGCAGTTTCACTATTCCTTGCACCATAGGAGAACATGACTTCGGTAAGGCTTTGTGTGATTTAGGTGCGAGTGTTAACTTGATCCCTTTTTCTATTTTCAGGAAATTACAGATTGGAGAAACAATGCCAACTTCAGTCTCACTACAACTTGCTGATAGAACGCTCGTATTTCCAAGAGGCGTAGTTGAGGATGTGCTGGTCAAGGTTGAAAAATTCTTTTTCCCAGCAGATTTTATTGTCCTTGATATGGAGGAAGACGCAGACGTGCCAATCATCATCGGCAGACCATTCTTGGCTACAGGTCGAACCATTATTGATGTACAAAAAGGAGAATTAACCATGAGGGTACAAGACCAAGAAGTAACATTCAATGTTTTCAAAGCCATGAATTTCCCGATGATGAAAAGAAGGAGGAATGTTTCAGACTTGATGTGATCACAGTACCGTTCAGAGTCTGATGAAAGACAAAGTTCTACTGACAAACTTAAAACATGTCAATTGCCTATGGAGCCTAAAGATAAAGCGTCTTTTGTACTGAAGAAGCCAATTCTTGCACTACAAACAACAGAAGAGAAAAAGTTCCACCAGCTCAACGAATTGGAGGAATTTCACATACAGCCTTTTGAGGATGCCAAATTGTACAAGGAAAGGCCAAGATGAGACAAGATGAGAAGTTAGTGCGCATACAACTGGAACCAGGGCAGAAGGTACTGTTAAACAAATCAATGGTGAAATTCTTCCCATGGAAGCCAAAATCACGGTGGTCAGGTCCATTTGTGATCACCAAGGTTTTACCAAATAGAGCCGTTGAGATACTTGATCCTGACTCCAACAAGACTTTCAAGGTTAAAAACAAGCGTGTCAAGCACTACTAGAGAGAATAATTTGAGCGACAAAAAGAAAGTGTTACACTTTCAGATCCAGCTTAACGTTCGAGAAGTCAAGTCTGGCTGACGACTCTAAACTTAGCGCTAGCAGGGATGCAACCCATGCAATTTTTGTATATATTGTGATCTGGTGTGTTTTATTTTTTGTGTGTTTAATTTTTGCAGGTTTAGTCATTTCAAGATGGAAGAAGCTCTCGCAAATCTTCGCAAGCAATTTCCTTCCCTCCCTCAAAAATATCTGATGAAAGTCTACAAAGCTCGCTTGGAACAGATGAGACTACTAACAATTCACGGTGTTCCTAATGACATTCGTTGGGTAATTGAAGCACAAGTCTGATTGGCAGGTGAGTCTTCTGACTCTTTTATTTCACATCTGCCTGTTTTGGAAGAAGCACCTATGCAAAGAAACGTAGAGCTAAACAAATGGGTGTTTGTTACAAATGTGCACGCTGGAATTGCAATACTCGTTGTCGTTCTTTAGGAATGGTGTCTGATAATCGCGAAGACAAAATTAAATTCATTAGGGATGTCTTGAGTAAGGAGTCTTTAGATGATATATCTTTAACTCTTGAGACGCATCCCAGTGGATATGTTCACATAGCCATTCGCAAATTACATACACAATTCCAAAAAGAAAGTCAATAATTAAGTCTTGGGAATCTGACTCAAAAAGACCATGTTTGCCAATTTATAAGAAAATTGGAAGGGAAGCTTGTCCCTGACGCATAGACGTCAATCAAGCCGTTACTTTTCTTGAAAATATTATATCTCTTTGTCTTTTCTTAATAATTGTAATTTATTTTGTTGTTTTCTTTTATTTTCGTAGACAGGATCCAGACTTTTTGACCTTTCATGATTTCTTTTGTTGTTTAGCTAACAAACGTCCTCTGGAAGATACTTGTGCTATTATTACTCACCCTTTTCAAGTACTATAAATTCAGCCCGTCATTGCACTTTTGAAGGCATCCAGAGTTGAGAAAGAAATACATATAAAAATGGAAGCCACTTCAAGAAGACGAGTTGAAAACATCTGTGTGTTTTGCGGTAGTAGTGTTGGTGTTAAGCCACAATACGTAGAAGCAGCACAAGAAATGGGTCGAGTCTTAGATGCAAGAAATATGCACTTAATATATGGCGGAGGCAATCTTGGACTTATGAGGATCGTTTCAAAAGCCGTACAAGAAGGAGGCAGTGACGTTTTGGGAATCATTCTAAAACCCTTGGCAGAGGGAAATCTTATTGAACCATCAAACGGAGAGGAACTGATCGTGCTAGGTATGTCTGAACGACTGGTAGAAATGATTAACCGTGCTGATGCTTTTATTGCTTTGCCAGGTGGCTTGGGTACATTGGTGGAAATTTTTATTATGCTATTTTGGGTGAACCTGAACATACACCAGAAACCAATTGGGTTGTTTAACGTTGATGGATTTCATGATTTTCTTTGTGTATTTCTTGATGATGCCCGGAGAAATGGGTTCGTATCAAAACCTTTGAAAGAACTCCTCTTTACTGACAGAACTGCTCCGGATCTAATTGACCAACTCTTAGCCTATGAACCACGAGTTGACCATATCCTTTCAAAGATAAATTGGTCCGAGGAAGATCGTGGTAAGAGGCGTCGTGTTAATCTGGATCTTAACCTTTAATTTCCTGTAGATTTTCAGCTAACCAGGTACGACCTTCTGAACTCTCCTTTTACTGTTTAAGACATTGGGGACAATGTCTCATTTAGGTTTTGGGGAGGTAATTAGTTGATCAGTACCTTGTTTTTAGTTTGTGTGTTCTTTTTATTTTTAGTCCAAAATTTTTCAAAAATACAAAAAAAATTTGAAAATTTTTCAAAAATTACAAAAATATTGTGTTTTTGTGTTTTTATTTTGACTAAAAAGGTGAATTGGTGAAAGATAGCTGAGTAAGGAGTTTCCACTCCTGATACGTATCTCAAGCCTATTTTTGAAACAAGTTAATTTTTGTTTATTTCCTTTTGAATTATTTAATTTGTAAATTCTCCATAAAATTGACTAAAATGGATCTTCATATGTTCAGTTAGCAGATATTTTCAACATACATAGTAACATACGGACATGAACTAAAATTGAAAAGTTTGTAATATTCAGTGCTCTAGTTTAATTGGAGGAGGAGCATCTAAAAAAGCAATGGAGTAAAAAAAATAAAAAAAAATAAAAAAAAACAAAAAAAAACATATGAGATCTGAGTTATTAAGTCTGTAAGGGTGTTTTAACACCTAGTGCCCTAAAACCAACTGGTTTGGGAGTCACTGGCCCAAAGCTCGTTACATGGATCAAAAATGCTGCAAAAATATATATATCTGAAGTCTGAGTAATTAAGTCCGTAGGGGTGTCTTAACACCTGGTGCCCTAAAGCCTACTAGTTTGGGAGTCACCGACCCAAAGCTCGCTACATAGATCGAAGATATTGTATATAAATAAAAAAAAATCAGAAAAATCAGAAAAATTATTCCATTGCTGCAAAAATATGTGAATTCTGATAAAACTTTAGGACAAAAATATTACTCTCTTATCAACTACACTTGTGACTGTTGTGGGCAAAAATGAGTTGATTAATATTTTGTCGACTGTGTATATGGAGAATGGTAAAAATAATCGGAGAATTTACTTATTCGGTAATTTAGAATGAAACAAAACAACTATTGACTTGGAGTAGAAGTTTCACCTGATTAGTCACTAACTTCTTTATTCTCTTTTCTCTTGTCTTTTTTCTTTTGTGTGCATTAGTTTCACTACCTTTTTACTTTTGTAAAACGTTTGTGGGTATCGTTGTTGTAAGCCCTCACGAGACTATAACTCGTCCACTAGGGACACCTAGGGTTTAAAGGCTTGTTGCATACGCTAAATGCAACCGTGATCCCTACGAAAGTGGCTTAGTTTAATTTTAATTGTTTCTTGTATTTTATTTTGTTGTTTTGCTTGAGAACTAGCAAAATGTTAGGTTTGGGGGTGTGATGAGCGGAAAATATATCAATATTTACCGCCCCTTTAACTTAATATTTGTTTAGTTTCTCGGGTTTGATGAACATTTTGATGTGTTTTAGTTTAATTTGCACATAAAATAATATCGGATCTCAATGAAATCATTTAGGACGAAATATGGGTCAAATAAGGGCAATTATTAGACTTGATATTTTAATTTTGGAGATTGGAAACTTGGAAGGGCGTTTTTGACGAAGTGCAGTTTTGGAAATTCCAGTTTTGCGCATCTGTCGTATTTTAGGCATAACTTTTTACTCCGATATTGGATTGAGCTGATTTAAGTTCCAGATTAAATAAGACGCAAAGATCTACAGCTTTGAAAGACAAAATAATTTCGAATTCTGACGATTGCATCCCCGAAATGGATGAACCATCCAGAAGTGTGTTGTGTGTAATTATTAAAGTCACTTTCAATCATTTTCAAAGCAAAAAATAAATTAATAAAGAAATAATAAAAATTATCAAATCATCACCAAACATGATAAGAGATTAGTGGAGCAATTAATAATTGATTTGGTGGATGATTTGATGGAGGCAAAATTTTGCCTATAAATACCAAGCCATTTCATTTGTAAAATTCATACTTTCTTCTAAGGAATTCCTTAAGAATACTAAGAAGATTGTATCTTGTTTGTTTATTTACAACTTTCAGTAATTAATTTCCGCTTTCGCACTTTCTTTTCTTTACTTTTCAGTTTTTACTTCCGTAATTTACTTTTACGCACAGTACTTTTCTTTCTTCAATTTTCAGTTTTTACTTTTCAGTAATTTACTTTCAGCAATTTACTTTCAGCAATTTACTTTCAGCAATTTACTTTTCAGTAATTTACTTTCAGCATTTAATTTTCAGTATTTAATTTCAGCATTTACTTTCAGCATTTACTTTTCAGTATTTAATTTTCAGTATTTTACTTTATGTCTTTTATTTTATTTAAGTTTTTTTTACTACCCGTAAATATGTGTCGTAACTAATCCAGTTATCTGGGGTTGTGATGAAATACAATATCACCGGTTTATAAGGGGTTAGATTATAGCTTGGGTAATATAAAGATTATTTATTGAGTCTTAATCTTAATGTTTTTTCATTAACTGGCCATTAATAAATTGAACTGGGAAACTTAAAATGAACTAGACATAGGGATTTTAAGTTTAAGACCTTAAACTCAATAGTCCACGATCTTCCTTGAGGATAGATAACCCTTTAATAGATTTCCTTACAGGATAGACATATACCTGTCGGGCGGGGGTAGCCATAATTGGAACTTAAACTTAATGAATCTAGATAATTTGGTTGACATAGACATATGGTTCAATTGGGTTAAACTGGGTATTTGTGTCTGACCATCGACATAGGCTTACACATAATTTAGTGTTCCAGTTAATAAATCAATATATTACCCAACTTTAAGATAAACACTTCATCTTTAAAATGATATTGGAAGAAATCACAACCCTAGATAGTTTTTAATTTTGAATTTTCTTAAAACCTACTTTCGAACAATTTTATTTACTTGTTTTTAAATTTAGAATCATCACCATTTCAAATCAATCAAACAACCTGTTAGATACTAGTAATCATTTGACCTCATAAAATTAATAGATTAGATATTAAGTCCTCGTGGGATCGATATTTTTATACTACTTGAACGATACGTGCGCTTGCGTTATACGTGTGTGTTTACGCCGGTCACTTGCCAATACGCGCTCATTTCAAATTTTTCGTCAAATAATTAATATATTAGTTGGACTAATATTTAATCGTTGTTTAATTAAACAGTTGGACTGTATTCAAACTACTTCAATTAATAGTTGATTTTATAATTGGATTATAGTAATCAATATAATTGAATTTAACCAATCAAATTATAGTTGATTATATAGTTGGACTATTGTAATCATTATATTAAATAGTACCTAAAATCGTTGATTTGATAGTTAGACTATTGGAATCAAGATAATTGAAAGATTAGCATTTAGAACATAATCCTGGGAAAAATATTTATAAACGGCTTTAATTTTCAAATTGGGAATAAAATCTCAAGATATTCCAGGGGACCGAGAAGTTACTTTATTTGATAGAGTGATGTCTCGAGCCTAAGCCCGGAGTTGAGAAAATAGTAGAACATGATATTTGGAATATTCATGTGATGATAAATTTAGTGCTTAATCTGTTATGCTTGCCGCAAAGACTCCTTAATTTCTTAGTCAGAACTAAGGATTAGATCTTTATAGTGTGATATTGAAATTGAAGGATCTTCATAGATCTATCATTAGATCTTAGAAGTACAAATTGCAATAGAGAACTCTTGGAGAGTTAATGGCTATACTCAAGGAGACAAAGCCAGAGTTTGCAATAGGGCAAGAAGCGCAAGGCACATCTTACTTCGACATCCCAGAAGGCCAAGGCTTGGTCAAAGGCTTCTGGGGTGTGGAAAAGGAGCAAAGGCAAAATCATTATAATCTTCTGGGAAGACATAAGACATATCCCAAAATTTCTGCCAAAACTGTGGCAAACGGGGTCACTGGAAGCGTGACTACCGTATGGACAAGGCAGACATGAAGGAAGTGAAGAGGGGCAAGGCTCCGGCTTCAACCATGTTTGTCATAATAATGTTCACTACTAGTATTAAAATTGGATTTTAGATACTAAATGTGGTACACAAATATACGTACTGGTGTGCAGAATCTGCTGATAAGCAGGATACTGACTTCAGTTGAGATTTATCTGCGGGTCAGAAACGGGACAACAGTCGCTGTTTTAACCGTAGAAACCTAAGTTTAGGAACTACCTTCGGGTGTGTACTTAAATTAGGAAACTGTTAGAATGTAACTAGTTTTACTAGAAACATTATCTCTATATCAGGGTTTAACCCGTTGCAGGTATACCTTTATATTCTAGAACACTAAAGTGTTTTATTTTATAATGATGATATTGAGATAAACATATTAGATGTGAATAACAGTATTTATATTTTGAATATTAATGAATCTCAAACATATAACATGACAAACAAATAGCTCAAACTGATTTAATCAGTTGAGACTTATTTGTGGCATTGTTGTCTGGGACACATTAAACAAGACTCGTATATCCACACTTTGAAGAGTGGATACTAGGAAGAATTTGATTCTATTCAAATAATGTCTACGAATCTAGTTTATTAGGCAAAGTGTCTGAAAAACATTTTTACTTGGTAAAAGTACAAATGCCCACGATCTGTTAGCCCTCGTTCATAGTGACGTAAGTGGGCCCATGTCTAGCTAGGCTAGAGATGGATATGAATACTTGAAACTTTACGGATGTGGCATCGCTTATGGTTATGTGTTTCGTGAAACACAATCATAAACTTTTGATGAATTCAAAGAGTTTCGACACGAAGTAGTAGACAGACAGATCGGCTAAAGTATTAAAACCGTCACGGTTAGACCATGATGGAAAATACTTAAGCAAAAGTTTCTCAAATACTTGAAAGAGTATAGTATTCTTTCAATGAGGACTCCTCCCGGAACACGTCATTTTGACGGTGTGTCCTAACGGAGAGAAACCGAATTTTGTTGGACATGATAAGGTTAATCATGAGTCGCTCTGAGCTACCATTTCCTTCAAGGGATACGCATTAACAGTGAAAAACTTATTTTGAATAAGGTTCCATAAAATATGTTTGACAGACTTTATATTAGATATGAACATGAAAGAAACTGGGTTTTCTCATTCCTGAAGATTTGGGAATGCTAGGCATATGTTTGGATGATACCAAACTAGAACCCAAATTGGATAAGTGCCTAATTTTTAGGTTATCCTAGCGTAACCAAAGTATAGAACTTATACATCTCACTAGAGAACAATGTAATTGTTGCTCGCCATGCGGTTTTCCTAAGAGGAATACCGATTGGTAGTGGTTAGTGGGAGGAAAGTAAAACTCGATGAAAATCGGAGTAATACTATTCCAGGCACCGATTCCTTAATGGAACACAAATAGTTCATCAAGGATGAAACTATACCAATAATCTTCGAATACACAAGAACCGCGCAAGTCGGAGAGAGTCAGAAACAACCTGGGAGGTATGAGTTTCTGATCTCACCTCATAAAGATGTCAATCTTATTGAGGAATACGAACTGACTACTACGTATGAGGAAGTGATACAAGGTATCGACTCCCTATTATGGCAAAGTGCCATGAAGTCCGAAATGGATTCCATGTAACCAACCAAGTTTAGACACTGGTTGTTGTACCAGAAGGCATTGTGCCTATTGGTACTATATAAGTCTTCAAGGAAGACACATGAAAGGCAACATACCAACGTACTAAGCTAGGCTTGTAGCGAAAAGGTATCGTATCAACATTTTCCGATTATGATGAACCTTTTACTCGTGCCATGGTTAAATCCATTTGGATAATGCTTCCTAATGCTGCATGTTTCATTTATGAAATATGGCAGCTGAATGTCAAATCCGCTTTCCTTAAAGGAAACCTTTTGGAGGATGTTTACAACATCCTGACAGTTTTGTCATACCAAAACGAGCAAACAAGGTTTGCAAGTTAATTTGATCCATTTATAGATTGAAGCAAGCATTGCGTTCTTGGAATTATCGTTTTGATGTAATTATAATGTTATATGATTTAATTCAAAACGAAAATGATTCTTGTGTATATAAGGAGGTTAGTGGGAGCGCACTGACAGTGAATGTCCTATATAATGATGATATGTCATTTCTTGGAAATGATATTCCCATAATTACTATCGGTGAAAGCTTGGCTTTTATGAAAATTCTCCGTAGAATTCTTGGGAGAAACAACTTTATTCTAGGAATAAAGATCTACTGGGATAGATCTAAAAGTTGTTTGTACTCTCCGAGAACTCGTACATTGAAAAATGTACGCGACCTGGTGTCTCATACGCTTTGAGCATATGGAGTCACAATCGGGCCAATCCATGTGATAGTCACTGGATTGATGTTAAGAACATCCTTAAGTATCTTAGATGAACTAAGGATGCTTTCTTATACTATGGAGAATGAGAACTTGAAGTGACTGGTTCACTGCTGCAAGTTTCCTAACCGATAAAAACGACTATAAGTCGTAATAAAGGTACTATATAGTTTGAATAACGGAACAGTGAGCTGGAAATCTTCCAAGCAAGATACTGTTGCCGAATAAACAACAAAAGCGGAATATTGCTGCAGCTGAGGCAACAATAGAAGCCTTTTGGATTGATAATAATCCTAATCAGATTAGGAGTAGTTCTGTTAGCAGCTGAGCTAGGCTACAGCACAGGCTAAAGAATTAATGGTCTCATCAACGATCCAGATATATACTTCAAATATTCATCTGATTCGGCGATGTGATGATCGAATAAATCGCATCAGATGATAACACTGCAAATCCGCTGACGAAAGTCTTTCCTCAGTAGAAGTTTGAGCGAACCGTACATAGTTCGGGTGTAGGACAATTGAGTGATTGGTTATAGGCCAAGTGGGAGATTGTTGGACAATTATGACCCATAGCATCACTATTTGTACAGATCATGGTGTTGTTGTACAAATTAACTATGTGACAAAGGAAATTGCTCTTTTATCATTTGTAATTAGATTACCAAGATATATAAATGATAAAAGGTCCTTATGATTAGTTCCGGATTGAGATGATATGAGACAGTATCAATCCACGAAGGTTTAATCATTAAATATCCCTAGTCGTAGTATTATCGAGATTGGACATCGATAATGCGGAATAGACTAGTATTACACTTGTGCGCGTTGTGGGAGCATAACGGCATAGTTCTCATATATTTGGGTATAGGATACTCATGCAAGTGTAATAGGAGGTTGTGTTTACCGATGGTACGGAAACAGCTTCGCTCTGGATAGACCCTTCGGAATTCCATTGGTAGTATGACTATGTGTCTATGGAAGTCCGAATCAGGGTAGGTGTATTTGGTCTTAACCTGAGACTTGCACCGCTAATACTTGCGACAATCAATATACTTTGGTTTTGGTCGTCCAGGGCTTTAACAGGTTCTGTGTACGCCTCTTCTGGGTATATTGAGAATCGTAGTGTATTGGGTGTGTGATGTCAAGATGGAAGTATCACTCCAGTCATAGTGGAGATGATGATCACGTAGGATACGGAACTGGTGCTCTTATGTACTGCAATCATCGGGATAATATGACTAGGTCATGATTATCCGATTATAGAGACTAGTTACCAGAGATCCGATATGTGCTTCGTACGGAGGGGCAGACACAATTCCAGCCCCAGGCCTAGCACGTGACATCCGATGCTGGATCGTAATACGCAATACTACGTATACTACGCCTGATAAAGATTACATATTCCTTTAAGAATATTTCTGGAGAATTGGGTAGGCACGGTGCTTTGCTAGAAGCCAACCATGTCTTGTAAATCGGTAAAAAGCGTAGTACTAGGTACGTACGTGTTCGGATAGTCCGACGACCGGATTTACTGCCAACATATCCGGGGATCTCATGGGTCGCTTCCCGAAGATTCACCGATGACGTATGACTCGCACTTTATTAATCTGGGATTAATTATAAGAGAGAGAAAATAATCTAGGATTAATTACGGAGATATTTTATCTGGGATAAAATATTATTTAAAGAGAGAGAACGATTAATTTGGAATTAATCGATAAAATAATATATTCGATATATTATAAGAAATTGGATTTCGACGTGGAATTAAAATTAGATTTTAATTCGGGCGAACAAGTTAATTTAGAATTAATTCGCTAGCGACGTGAATAGTAATTTTGCTAGGCATAATTATTTTATTAAATTTGATTTAATTACGTCGCAACGGAAAATTCGTTAATTCGGAATTAACGAACCCGAGCCCGGGAGTGTTTGCGGGCCCGATCAAGCGTCAAATCACTAGTCAAATTATCACATTTATGTTGATAGAAGTGTTGGTGATGGTTGAATGTTGAAACACTCAAGTTTGATGGTTGAAAGACATTTACCATTTAATTATTTTATTTTGGTATTTTGACTTTCAATTTTGTGTATTAGATCACACAACACAAAAACACCTCACTTCTCCCTCTCTCCCTTATTCGGCCGTTAGAGCTATTTCTTCTCTCCTTTTGCCTTCAATGCCGAGAGCATGTAGAAGCAATAGAAGTTTTGTGGCAAAATTTGAAGAGTACTAGCACACATTTGGAGTCTTACAAAGGTGATAGAGGAAACAAACCTTGAGCATGGAATCCTTTCCCAAGCTTGGAGCTTGACCGAAAATCATGGAGCACACAAGGAGGCCATTGCCGAACCAACAAAGAAGGAAGCTTGGAGCAGAATTTTTTTTTTGTTGTTGTTCCTCACATCGCAAAAGCCGATCTTTGTAAGTATGATTCCGTCATACTTCTTATGTATTCACACATGTTTCATTGCTTAACTTAATGTCTTGGGACTAACCTAGAAACCCAACATAAGGAACTTCTTAAATCTCCTCACAAACATGGCCATTTCGACCTCTGAAAGTGACGTGTCTTTGTCTTCATAATGTATCAACAGTTTCCACCTACATTATTTTCATGGAAATATTTTTGGACCTTCTATACCCTGGGAGTTTACTCTCATAAACCTGAAGGTTACCCACAAAATCGTCTAACTTCAATTTGTTTATATCTTTGCTCTCCTCTATAGCGGTGATCTTGGGCAAGAATTTCTCGGAGAGTGACCTAAGGATTTTTCTAATGACATGGTTCACAGGGATGGTTTCACCTATATTGAATTTTGAATTAATTATGTCGTTGATTTCAGCATAAAATTCATCGAAAGTTTCATCTTCATTCATGTTAGCCATTTCGAACCTAGTAGCCAACTCTTGATTTTTATTATTCTTAACGGAAAATATGCCCTCATTAATAGTAGCAAGGATGTCCCAAGCGTCACTGGTCACTTCACACATAGAAACCCTTCTAAACTCTTAGGAACAAATAGTGGCATGTAAGGCATTGATTTCTTTTTTATTCCTATTGCACTCGTCAAACTCCTCATTGGTCTAAGTAAGTTTATCTTTTGGGAAGAAACCATATTAACTATGACCACGAGAGGTTTCCACCCGTACTCCACATACATCCACGCCATTTCGTAAAGGGATTTGAGGAAAACTTTCATGTGAACTTTCCAATGAGGGTACTATATCCCATCAAAGAAAAAAAAAATAATTTAAGGGTTAATTTTTTTCCATAAAAGATGGGTCAATGACCGAGGTCAAACTCTAATACTAATTGAAAATTACAAATATTTTGACTATACGCTATAGGGGGATTTTGTGTAATATGCGAAAATTAAAAATTCTACTATATCTAAAACACGTTTTAATTAGATTTACTACGATTAGATATCAAACACTTTTAAGTCTAACAAGTCAATAGAATTAAATCACTAAACACAAATGATAAATTACAGAAAGTAAACAAAAAATAAGCGGATTTGTTTACGAAGCGGAAACTCTTTTAAGAGAAAAACTACTTCAGGTATAAGCTACCAACCAAATCCACTATATGATGAAAACGTACAGAAATGATAAAAAGACCTAAAGTAATAACTTTTCTGACTCTATTCCCACTATTATAGATACCCGAGGAACTCCCCAAGCTTGCACCAAGCTGCTTTCTTCAGAACATCTGAAGTCTCAGTGAATTGAATCTGCAAACTCATGTGTTGGAGCTTCGAATGTCAATCTCCACCCTAAAACTCAGAAGGTTTATGGTATTGGTGAGTTTTGTGTTTGTAAGGTAGTTGGTGATGAAATAAGAAGGTCACTCACAAAGAAGAAGACATTAGATTGAGTCTTCAAGGATGCGCGCTCTTCATCAAATAGATTGAAAAACTGAATGTAAAATCTATTAAGGTAATGATTTTCAAACCCTTGTAAAAATGGTATATTTTTTCATTTATAAGTAGGGTTTTCCTTATAGTAAAAAGGCTTCAAAAATGCTTTCAAAAAAACCATGTTGTGCAAGGACGCTAGAACGACTGAAGAACGCAAAACGTACGCAAAAGGTTTCACTAAAGCGTTCGAACACCACTTCAAACGTGACTCGAACTCGAAGCCTCTGGACATTTTTGTTCGAACGTGATGAAGAATGTAACTCGAACGATTGGTCTCTGGACACTTTAGTTCGAATGCAATTACAAACGCATCTTGAATGCGAGTCCTTTAGAAGCTTTCATTCGAACGTATTGACGAACATGACACTAACGAACTGCATTCGAACACCATGAAGAACGCATCACCAACCCAACTCTGATAAATTCATTTGCCGATGTCTAAATATACCTAAGCACTTCAAGACGCATTAAAACTCAATATAACACGATTTGTTATGAAATTTGCCAACACAATAGACCCAACATGTTGAAATCATCAATTACATAAAGTTTAATTCTATGTGTCTCGAAAAGCATGCCAATGGGTGCCGAGATAGAACGTCACTATTTTTTGCTCAATAGAGCTGTTTTGATGCATCGAGTAATTTGGTTGAGATGGATTAAGCGCTTCGAGCCTCTAGTTGAGGTAGACATTCGGTTTCACACCTTAATTGTAGTTTTATTCTATTTATCTATATCATTTATTGTCCATATGGAAATTTCATAAAATGTGTTTTAATATTAGACATATTTTATAAAATATGATATGGCACGTCGGCGGTACGGTGTGATCATTATAAGTTTAATTATTTTTTTAAATATATGCATGGTATTAAAATTTCAAAGTATAATGGACTTGGATTGGTAATGGAATTTAAAATTTGGATATATGTAAAAAGTGTATATGTGAAGCCCAGTTATGGCGCATATCTTGGATATTATGTTGCCCCATTGGAGTATTTTCTTGTGTGGAGCCCTATGACCCACCTTATAGATTGGGTCGTCCTATTGTGGAAATTGTTACGCGACCTTGAATGACGCTATTTGGACGGTGATGACGCGTCCCAGTGTGTAAGTCCCAACCTGCACATGGTTTGTTTATTTTAGTCCTGTTACGGCATAAGTTGATTGTGGCCCCGTTGTGGCAAATATATATTGTGGCCCCAACATATGTTTATTATGCCCATATTGTGGCATATGTTTATTATGGCCTAGTTGTGGCAAATTTTTACGCGGCTTAGTTTGGCATTTCACTCACATTTTTTTATTTAAATGATTACTTTTGTTGATAAGGCATATTTTTAATTATATTGGTGAGAATGTATTGAATATGGATTTTTCATATACTCGCATAATCAAGATTGTTTTATTAGATATATATATATATCTTATTAATCATGCAGAGTTTTGGTAAAACCAATTTATGTGAGTTATTAAATTCCTATTAAGCTCGTTGTTTTGCTTACCCCTTCATTATCACATTCATGTGGTGATTTTGGAAATCGAGATTTGAGGAATAGTTTTGACTTGTCCGGAAGTGTAAGTTGTTTAGAGTGGGAATCTCTCACAACTCAACATTTTAGGTATTCTATTTAGACTGTGGATTTGTGTTGTGATCGTCTATATATCAGAATTTGTAGCTGTGAGACCCTTGTCTCATTTTTAAACTTAAAGGATGATCACATTTATTATGGGAATTTCTATGATTTATTTTAAATTGATGATTTATTTTAAATTGATGATTTTGTATTTTTTGTCATTTGTTACATGTCCCCGGGAAATGTATTGGATTTTGATTATTTTATTTTTAATTAAATTTGAAACAATTACATAATTTTTATTGACCCTAATTTTAGGTCGTGATAATATTTTTGGTATTAGAGCACCAATTTTACCTTCTTTGGGATATGACACATTTTTAATTAAAATTTTAGGAATTTGTTTCTCTCATTTTCGATCATTTTGGTCTATACATATTAACATAGTACTAATATTTGATATATGATCCATGCTACAAAATGCCTAGGAGAAAAGGAAATTTGAGGTCGACTATGCTAGACCAGCAACTTAATTTGAAGCACATGGCTGTTATATTTCAAGCATTTAAGAATGTGGCAAATCCTGCCCCGAAACAAGGAGCCGAGTCTCATTGAGTGGCTATACTTATGGAGTTCATGAAGTTGAAACTAACGATATTCGAAGGGTAGGCTGACCCTGTTGCAGCTATGTTATGATATTTTATATCGTACCACAAGTGCACGGTATCAAGTTTAGTATATGATAAGTATGAGTGTCGAACCCACAGGGATTGGAATCTAATTTGCATTGTAGATGATAAGTATGAGTGTCGAACCTACATGGATTGGAATCTAATTTGCACTAAGTACTATAATTACTAACCCTAACTTTATCTAGAAACACAATCTAAATTTAAAGTAAATGGAAACTTAAAACAAAAACAAATAAGAAACTAAATGAATTTTATTGCAAGATCAGTTACGAGATGAATTCTAGAGTCTGATTTCACCTAGCTATCCACTATGTATTTGTGATGCCAAATTAACTATATTCAATTTCTAAGTTCATAAGCCAAGAATCCTAGAGTATTCCACTCCCTCTCCCGAGTAATAGTGAAAAGATTATTAATTACCGAATTTGATATCCCTATAAAAATATAATAATTAACAGTTTATTATGTCTTGTGATTCTTTATTAAAGGTTTTCAAGGAATTATAGATTCTCCCGAACTTTATAAACTTCCAATATTATATTTTCTGGGTCCTATTCAAATCCTGTAACATCCCCGATCTGAGAGATGTTATCGGCATGGAATAGGCTGTATTATCCCCATAAGCCTCTGACTTTCTAACAATGAACCACTAATACTCTTTCCTCAATCAAAATCTTATGTATGGGACCATTGCCCAAACTCGAAAACATGAAATTGCAAACTCAATATTAATAACAGTGTACTCAATAACACTTGTTTTATAACTTTATTGATATATATTTTAACCTTATACAACGACCAACACAATACTAATTAATGATACATGACTTCTTTCTGACTCTAACAAAGCTCTCTCTCTCTCTCTCACCCTGACTTGACCTGGTGTACTCCATACCCTAGTGACTGTTATCACTATCCATCCTCCTCAGCTCGTCCTCCATGAACCTGCAAAACAAAACACTAGGAGTGGGGGGTTAGATCGTTTGAGTGATCAAAGTGAATGGATAATTTTATAAATAGGTACTAAAATGCTTTTGAAAACTCATGGTTCAAAAAAACAACTTATCTCAAATTTATCTTTTCTAAAATCTCTTTTATTTACTGAAAACAACTTCTTTCTTTTTGGAAAATTTTTCTGAAATCTGTTTTTTCTGGAAATCTCTTATAAACTTCTTTTTTCTGAAAACTTTATTTCTATAAAAGTTTTCTCTAAAACTATCTCTTAAAACTGTATCTGAAAACTGTTTCTGAAAACTAAGCTCTGTCTTTGAAAACTTGACGTATGGGGGCGTTACGTATCGTCATCCCCTCATACGCCTAACTAGAGCCAGGAGTGCAAATCCATGACATTGGGGCGTTACGTATCACCGTCCCCCAAAGCATGCCACTACATGTCCCTGAAACTAGTGGTCTTGAGGCGTTATGTATCGTCATTTCCCAAGCCATTGAACTAGAACTGAGGGTACCGATCTATGCTACCCTCCAAGTTCTGAATCTAGGATCTAGGGGCATTACATATCGCCATCCCCCCAGTCCTCTACATGTGCATGATTAGAGAAAAATATATCACTATTTCCCGCCCTTTTGACCTAATAGTTTCTATGGTTTCTCGAGTTTTATGAATTTTTTGATGTTTTATATGTTGTTTTGCAGATAAATAAAATTTTGGTGCTCAATGGAATCAAACCAGAGCTAAAACAGCGAAAAACGGACAAAATGGTAAATTTGTCATTCCAAGCATACGCGAGCACTCTCTGCGTCATGACGCGCCTATGTTATTATGCTACCGACACTCGTCATCACCACGTCAGCACCTGCGTCATGATGACATCAGCACAATAATTTACTCTGCCGACATGTGTCATTACCTACATCATCATGACGTTAGCGTCGCGACGCGCAAACCTTCACGCGTCGCTACGAAGATTTAATAATTCTATCGACAGCCACGTGTCATCATCTCATCAAATCGCGTACACGCGTTAAGAATCAACGGTGCATCGCGATGCGCAAACCTTCACGCGTCGTGACGCGCAAGGATGAACTTTGCCTATAAATTAAAGCTGATTTCATTTTCCAAATTCTTGTGTGTTTAATTTTTGTAAATTTAATTATGTATTTTTATTTATAGTAGTAACAATAGTTTATTTACTTTATATTTCTTTTGTGTCTTATAGTTAATTTCCATTGGGGGAAATTTGAAGCTTTTATTATAATAATTTAGATTAATCTCCCTTAAATTATAATATATAAATTATCTCAAAACCTGACTTAATTAGATATCGCCTTTATGGTCGGTTGGAATTAATTATAACATGACTAAATCAGGATACTGCCTATATGGTCGGTTGGTAATATCATGCAAATTTATATATTATAATAAAGGAAATTTCTAAATTAGAAATAGTAAAGGTGGATCCCATAACCCCAGTATTTTATTTTTAATCTAGGGAAGTGATTAAACACAATATTTACGAGTTCAATAATTGATTTAATTATATTATATTTAATGCTTTGGTTTGTTTATTGAATCTTAAGCTTAATGTTTCTTGTTGCCTAATCACCAATAAGATTGATATGGTAAACTTAAAATGAACTTGTAAAAAAGATTTTAGGTTTCAGCTTTAGATTCAATAGCTCACGATCTCACCTTAGGGTAGATATCCCTTAGGTAGATTTCCTTACAGGATAGACATATACCTGTCGAGCGAGGGTAGCCACAATTGGAACTTAATCTTAATGAATTCAGGTAAATTGGTTAACATAGGAATATAGTTAATTTGGTTATTCTAGGTGTTTGCATCTGACCATCGGAAGAGGCTTTTGCATATCTTCGTGTTCCAGGTTAACAAACTGATTTATTACACATGTATTAGAGATCAATTTATCATTAGAATAATATTGTGTGGAATCACAACCCTATATATTTTTTTCTTTATTATTAATTTCCTTTGTTTTATTTATATTTATATTTACTATTTATTTAGCAAATCCACATTCAACCAACCAATCAAGCAATCATTCCCTTCTCACCCTAATTAGAAACTTGTAAATAAACAGCATCAATAATTAATAACAACATTAGAAATTAAGTCCTCGTGGGATTGATATTTTTATACTACTTGAGCGATACGTGCACTTGCGTTATGTGTGTGATTTCACCGATCAAGTTTTTGGCGCCATTACCGGTGACTTATTTTTCTTGCGTTATTAATTTGGAAGCTATCTATTTTACTTGTATCTAATTTTCTTTATTTTTATATGTAATTTTTATTTATTTCTTTTATTTTCAGGTGGTTGAAAAAGGAACATTATTGGGCGATGGAAGAATTACGAGCTTTACATAGATAAGTTACACCCCAAATCAGAGAGCAGCAGTCCGGTTTTCTGAGGCCTGTTGTCTAGCCCAACAACTATCCATGGATGTCAGAGAGAAATAACACAACATTTGCTCAACCATTTCAGAGATGTGAGATATGTATTGGTAACCACCCTAGCGATCATTGTGAGCACAACTACAATTCAGGGTGGCAGAGCTATCAGAACCCTTCATGGTATGATTAACCATCATATTTCACTGAACCATATTCTCCATCTTATCCACCATCAGCCTATTATCTTTATCAAGAACCATAACCATCAGAGGAAGATCGGGTGATTAACATGCTCAAAGATTGGATCAAGAAATAAGATGAAAAATTGGATGCAATGGTTGAAATATTTTAGAATCAAGCGGCATCCTTACAAAAAATGAC
>SKCR01008433.1:0-23947 GCA_019454045.1 Zanthoxylum bungeanum | reverse complement strand
ACGCGTTTTCGGACGCACTACGAACGAGAACCTACTGTCTCATTTCTGTTCGAACGCGTCTCGGACGCCACACGAACGAGAACCTTCTGTCTTCACCACCGTTCGAACGCGTTTACGAACGCAACGCGAACGCTTACGGTCTTCCTGTATCACATCATGACATGTCTATCTTAACATATAGTTATCTCCTTGAACTTTATGCATTTGTATTACTTCTTTAGTCATCTATTTCTATTATGCACTTGAATACCTTTTCTTAGTATACATGTTTGTAAGAATGTTCTTTGTGTGTGCTTTTGGATGTTAATTTGTCTTTATGCTTGAATTTGGACATAGGTTACATATGAATAGGTTGCATGCAAATGTGAAAATATGCTAAATGTAAATTTAGACATGGGATTTGTATATGGAAATTTAACTGTAAGTCTTATTGCTATGCATGTGAATCTAGAAGCATGATACCCTTGAAAATGAGTGTTACTCAAGCATGTTTAATTATTACATAAATCTTTTCATTACAAGTGACATAAGTAAGGGACCATTCCGAACCCAAAAGGTTTGAGGTCTTCCCTTGCGAGGGGTGAGTGCGGCCTTAAATCTTATTTTCCCGGTTCACACCGGGTGGCGACTCCATCATTCTCCGGTTTAGTCCCCGTGGCTACTCCGTACTCCCAACTAGTGCCGCGAGCCTAAAACAGCATGCGTCGTCCAGTTTCTGTTGTCTACACCCGTGCTGGGGGAAACTACTGAGAATGTAAGACGTGAGGAGCCTCCGAATATGTTGGAGGATGACATCCTCCCCCTCTTTTTGATGATGATATGGCTGAATATGACGCTGAGAGAATAGCCGGGTCTCAGGCCGAGATACAGAAACTCCGTGACTAGGTAGAGTCTGTTACCCGTAAGATGAAGGGTAAGGATGAAGACTTACTAGACTATGAGGTGATGACCTTTGAGGAACAGTTGCCTGCTCAGTTCAAGATACCGGATATGGCCAAGTTCAACGGGAATGGGGATCTGAGGGTCCACCTCCGACAATATGTGTCAGTTATGAGTTCAGTGGGCCTAACACAGCGCCAAGTTCAGAATCTGTTTGGGATGTCGCTTGAGGGGGCACCCGTAGTGTGGTACCATAGCCTTGAAAGAAAGGTTAAGGAGGATTGGAGGGAATTGGCAGATGCATTTCTGAAACAGTATGTTACAGACTTGGAGATTGATTTGTCACTCCGTGATTTGGAGAACACTAAGCAGAAGCCGGAAGAAAGCTTCAAGGAGTATGTAGACCGCTGGTGAAACCAGCTTCTGAAGATGCAGACTCGGCCCTCAGAGAATGACCAAATCAAAATGATCATCAAGGGCACCAAACCCTCCATTTATGGCAAGTTGAGGAGAATAACCTCCATGATTACAGATTTTCGACAGTTGAGGGAAACTGTCATGGATATAGAAGAAGAAGAAGCTGAGAACAGAAAGTTCTATGGCCATAATATGAGGACTTTTGGGGGACATTCTGAGACCAAGCCCGCTGCTTCCGAAGTCGCTGCCATCAGAAACATGCAATTCTCCAACCTTGGTAGACCTTTGTCGAAGGTATTTGAAAAGTTGAAGGGGCAAGGACTCTTAAAATCCTTAGAGCCTAAACCACTTCCAGATCCTATACCACCAACCTTGAACCTTGACCTAAGCCTGTATTGTAACTTCCATCAAGAGAAGGCCATGAAACTGACAATTGTACCCGTCTTAGCATGAAATCCAAAACCTCATTGATGCCCATAAAATACCTGATCCTGAGAAAGAATAACCCAACACACATCGGAACCCCCCCCCCAAAATACTTACACTCTCCGTTCCACCACCCCCACTTACATGATCAACTACGCGGCCTGCCCGAAAGCTTTGTCCTCCAAACTCTCAACCACCCAGTTTCTTTCATGAGGATAGAGGATGACAGCAGTGAAGAACCATAGGCCGAGGAAGAAGGCAATGAAATTGTTCTTTCTGGTTTATTTTCTGCATTTTTAATAAAGACACCAACTTCGTCTACTTGTTTGAACCTTTTCCTGAATAATAATAAAGACATCCATTTCGCCTATTTGACATGAGTATGTTTGACAAAAGCATTCAACCCTGATACCATGATATTCAGCGACACTCAGAACACAGGGGATTCCCAAAAGAAGCAAGCAGAAAAGACAGAATAATCGTTCAGTATTGGGGAACGGGGCAGTAAGACTGTTAGATTTGGAGGGGAATGAGTTCACCGAGCCAATCAACATGGATAGATTGAAGTAGTATTTCGCCTGAGGAAGAAAAGGCCGAGCGATCACTAGGAGGACTGGCAGAAGACCTAACCCAACAGAATAGAAAATTCATTCATGCATGCATACACGTAACATATTTGCATCCTTTTTGTGTTTGTTCTGTTTTGTAATAACAGGTTTCAAAGAAGAAAAAGAGAAAGCGGCAAAAGCAAGCTAACCAGAAGCAGCAACATGACAGTGTCATCAATTTCAGGGTCGAGGCCCACATCAGTATCAGTCTGGGGGGAGGCCCATTTCAGTATCTGTTTAGGGGTCGAGGCCCGCATCAGTATCAGTTTGGGGATGAGTCCCATGGTCGAGGCCCGTATCAGTATCAGTTTGGGGATGAGTCACAGGGCCGAGGCCCACATCAGTATCAGTTTTGGGATGAGTCCCGAGGTTCGAGGCCCACATCAGTATTAGTTTAGGGGCGAGGCCCACATCCGTATCAGTTTGGGGGGCGAGGACCACATCAGTGTCAGTTTAAAGGCGAGGCCCACATCGATATCAGTTTGGGGCCGAGGCCCACATCAGCATCATGCATCCATGCATATATGCATAATATCACATACATACAATTTTTATTTTGTGTTCGCATGATTGTAGCAGTAAAGACAATCTTATCAAGTAACGGTTCAACAATAAGCCACCTCTCATCAAGTAACAGATGCCGAAAATGGCGCCCCAAAATGGAGCACACACAACAGATGTCGAAAATGGCGCCCCAAAATGGAGCACACACAACAGATGCCAAAAATGGCGCCCCAAAATGGAGCACACACAATAGATGCCGAAAATGGCGCCCCAAAATGGAGCACACACAACAAATGCCGAAAATGGCGCCCCCAAATGGAGCACACACAACAGATGCCGAAAATGGCTCCCCCAAAATGGAGCACACACAACAGATGCCGAAAATGGCGCCCCAAAATGGAGCAAACACAACAGATGCTGAAAATGGCGCCCCAAAATGGAGCACACACAACAGATGCCGAAAATGGCACCCCAAAATGGAGCACACACAACAGATGTCGAAAATGGCGCTCCAAAAATGGATCACAGTTCGAAAATGGACCACCAGATCAACTCAGTTGGAAGCAGCAGGCAAGTCAGGTGGCAGCTAGCGAGCCAGGTAAGTGAAAATGCATTGCATAACTTTGATAGGATTGTCACTGTTACACATTACACAAGTCCCATCAAAGTGGGGGCGACTGTATGCACTGCATTTTTGCATATAAGTCCCTATGATGAGTCTCATTTGGAGACACTACCTTTTAAGTCACGGAAGTCACGGGAAACGGACGTCGGAAGGGGAAATTCAGAATAAGTACGTCATCGAATTCATTTCACAAGTTTACTGTTCTTCGTTCGTGCTGCGTTCGTGACCGCGTTCGAACGGCAAGTAGATTGAGGGTGTTCATGTAGCATTCGAATCGGCGTTCGAACGGCGTCGGTATTTCTGGTTTTGCTGCTAGCCTTACAACCAAGCCCAATTAGCCCACCAAAGCCCATAAAACACATCCAAATTAATAAAATACATATTTAACACATGGGGAATTAAATAAACTAAAAATCATATACCAAATTAAAATAAATATCAAATAAAATCAATGCCTAATTAAAATCAATCAAGATTATTATATACCAAACTAAACAAATTGTATGCCTAATCCAAACAAATTAAATATATTAACTTCCTAATTAACCAAATTTTGTCCCCCAATCAATCTTGGTTTTCCTTCCTTGTTTGACACTAAATCAAATCCTCTTTTAATGTACCAAATCCCTTCCTTGTCAAGCAAGGCGAAGCCCTAGCCCTTTGCCTATAAAAAAGAACAATTCACCACACATCTAAACGGCTAGTGGATTCACACAAGAAACACCCAAGCTCATTGACACAACTGAACTCACACTCACAACCGTCACAAATCAAACACACAGCCGAGACACATAAACCATTGACCACGCACGGCCATAGCCTTTTTTCCACTTCAATGAACTCACAACTCACAGCCCCTTTACACACTACACTAACCCCAAATTACACCTAAACATCAGCCAAAAACGTAGCAAAATGCAGCAAAAAATGCAACAAACAGTGACCAAAATACAGCAGTAAAAAAGCAGTAAAACAGCAGTGAAACGGAGGGAAAACAGCAGTCCGAACAGCGAAGCAGCGAAGGGAAACATTGAACCAGTGAACCGGAAGAGTTGCGGAGCATCCACCATTCCGACGACCGTGTACGGTACTTCCGAAAGTCGACATAAAAGGTTAGACCTGAGGGCACATTTCTCATTAGTTCATATTCATCTTTTAATTGTTTATTGAATCTTATTCGCATGAGAGTCGTTGCATAATGTGTGTTGTGGCCCTTGAATGAATGAAAATATGTCACCTCTTGTGGTATATAGGATGGAAACCCGGACATAAATTTCATAGCCGATTCCGAATGGACGGTAGTATGATCTGTACTCAGGATACAACTCCACGTACCACTTGAGTATACGGCACATATTTTATTTCACGTTATCTTGATTTGTTTCTTATCGTTATTTACTTTCTGCATGTTATTTGTTTGAGTAATGATGAGGTCAAACGCATGGGCTTAGTAAGAGCGATTAAAGGTCCTATATTTCGAGGGGTTAAAATCATTTACTATGAAGAGGTAATCTGCATTTACCCTCATTAGGACTCATCTTCTAATATAGTGATCATTAAAAGCCTTAGCTTATCCTAACCTTGACAGATAGCACTCTGCGTCATTATCAGAATGGGAAAGAGTACAAAACTTTTCAGTGCTTGTTTTAAATTGAACAAAGTTTCTGTTGTCCCTTTTGAACCTAGATCTTGGGATCTCCAGTCAGCTAGGTTGGGTTTCCACAATGACAATTCTTAGATTATAGGCTTCTAGCCCATTCCCCTCGATGACTTCCCAACTTGCTCTCGAGGTAAACCTTAGTTAGTGGATTCGATAGGTTTTCCTTCGACTTAACATAATAGATCGATATTATTCCACTTGAGAGCAGTTGACGTATGGTATTGTGTCTCCGACGTATGTGTCGAGACTTACCATTATACATTGTATTTTGGGCTCTCCCAATAGCCGATTGGCTATCACAATGTATGCAAATCGCTAAGCACCGGTTTGGGCCAACTAAGAATATCCTCCAGGAAGTTTCTAAGCCATTCTGTTTCTTCTCTTCCGCTATTTTATCTAAGGCTATGAACTCTGATTCCATAGTAGACCGAGCAATACATGTTTGCCTTGAGGATTTCCATGACACGACTGCATTACCAAGTGTGAAAACAAATCCACTTGTTGATTTGGAATCCACTGTATCAGATATCCAGTTAGCATCATTGTATCCCTCTAGAACAGCAGGATATCTCTCGTAATGTAGCCCATATTTTGAAGTTTCTCTCAGATACCTCAAAACTCTTACTATGGCTTTCCAGTGGTTATGTCTTGGATTGCTTGTATATCTGCTAAGCTTGTTCACAGCTTGAGCAATATCAGGTCGTGTGCAATTCGTGAGATACATCAGACTTCCGATGATTCTCGAATACTCTAATTGCGATACGCTTAAGCCCGTATTCTTTGATAGATGAAGAGTTAGGTCCACATGGGTTCTAGCTACATTTAGGTCCCCATTTGATATATTTTTCAAGTATCTTCTCAATATAATAAATTTGAGATAATATATATCCGTCTAATGTCCTAGAAATCTTAATTCATAGGATCACATCAGTGTTAGGGATATGCCCTATACCCAACTTGTGGATGGGCTATATGTACATGTATTTGTAATATTTTCATTAATTAATAAAATGTCAATTTTTATTATACGTGTCTTACATAACTTATATGAATCATCAAACACTGTAATAAAGCTATTGGAGTAATAAGATGATGGCTTCCACGCCTTATGAGAATCATTACTCTTAAATGTTCCTAGTCATAGTTTTGTGAATAATTTGGGCGTTCACAAAGCGGAGAGACTAGCATGATGATATGATCCACCCTTAAGTGGGGTAGCTGATCTCATAGGCTACTAGCGGAGATCCGTCCGCTTGGTGTATCACATGGATGCATGAGTTGCTCGTGTCAATCGAACTGACGACCGAAAGTTTTCACATGGAGTGTTTATCCCATGTGTTTGTGAGAACTTTCATGTATCGATTGTATGACTAGTCCTTAGACTTGAGGTCTTTACAATCTTATGTGTGGATCAAATAACTTTGACATTATCCTTCCTCGGTTCAAAAGAATCGGTCATAAGGGTATGATTGGGTCACATTTTGAAACACATGAAGTTTGTAAAGATACAACAGAGAATCACCACTCTCTCGGATAATATTTTCTTATAAGAGTAGTATTCCAGTTCGCGGGTTGATATGTGTGATCAGTGCTTGAGACTGTGGCCGCAGCGGAAGAATCATGTGAGATTCTTGGGTTAGCACGATGTGGGAACACAGAAATCTGGGGCGACGCATACTGTCCCGGGCTCGCGGCCCGGTCGGGAGTACGGAGTAGCCACGGGGGACTAAACCGGAGAATAATGGAGTCGCCACCCGGTGTGAACCGGGAAAATGAGATTTAAGGCCGCACTCACCCCTCGCAAGGGAAGACCTCAAACCATTGGGTTCGGAATGGTCCCTTACTTATGCCACTTGTAATGACAGGATTTATGTAATAATTTAATCAGGCTTAAGTACCACTTATTTCCAAGAGTATCATGCTTCTAAATTCACGGGTACAAAATAAAACTTATACATACATTTCACATATATCTCACATCTAAGAACACATGCCTGAAAATACCTCAAAGTAACAACGAACATACAAATTCATTCAGCATATCATATTCATGAAAAACACAAGCATACATAATAATATCACAAGCATACATGTGAGCACTTTTCCAAGTGATACGTGGAATTGTATCCCAAGTACAAACCGCATTACCGTCCATTCGGAATCGGCTACGGAATTTATGTCTGGGTTTCCATCCGATATATCATAAGAAATAATACTCCAAAGTCATCATGGCATAGGTATATGAATCGTAATGCGTTAAATCAAGACTAAGGCAAATGACGCAACTAATGGAATAAACATGCTTTTCATTATTATGTGCACAAGGATAAGAATGATTATGTGTGGTTCCATAAAAAAATCACCTAAGAAACAATTATACATGGCATGTGATGAATATGTCTCAGTTCAGTGTGTTCGCGTTCGTGTAGCGTTCGTAAACGCGTTCGAACGGTAAACAGAAGGTTCGCGTTCGTATGGCGTTTGATAACGCGTTCGAACGGAAATGAAACAGAATGCTCACGTTCGTATGGCGTTTGTTAACGCGTTCGAACGGAAATGAAACAGAATGCTCACGTTCGTATGGCGTTCGTGAACGCATTCGAACGGAAATGAGACCTGATGCATGATAAGGCAAAATGCATGCGTGTTCGAGTTGCGTTCGTAAACGCGTTCGAACGGGAACAAACCTGATGCATGAAATGGGACGCAATACATAAACAACAAAATAAATGGGCGTGGCGAAGTACTACCGTAAAGGTGGCCTTTTGGGGCTCTTGGTCTCTCAAAGAGAGGACCTTTAGGCCAACATACTAAGCCCATGCGCGTCACATCACAACACATGAAATAAAGACAACAAAAGTGTAGGACTTCATATGCCTAATTGAACGTACATTCAACCCAAACACACTTCGTCCAGCGCGGCGAAGTAGTGTCACAAAGGTGGCCTTTTAGGCTTTTCGTCTCTCAGATAGAGGACCTTTGGACTAACTCATTAAGCCCATGCGCTCGATCGCATCATACATACAAAAATAGAGCCAATCATATCAAAACCAAGTATGCCCGATTGAACACATCTTACATCCAATCCGAACACACATCAACCGGCGCGGCAAAGCATCGTGGTAAAGGGTTTTAACCCCTCCCCATAATGGATCTTTCATTCCACTTACTAAGCCCGTGCGCTCGATTGAATCATGCATAAATAAACAACATACAGAATTCAAGTGACAAAAAATAAACAAAAGCAACACAAAACAAAATAGGGTGCCGTTTACTCAAGCGGTACGTGGAGTTGTGTCCCAAGTACAGACCGCACTACCGTCCATTCGGATTCGGCTACAGAATTTACGTCTGGGTTTCCATCCTATATACCACAAGAGACGACACTCTTCCATTCATCCAATACCCACAACACACATCATACACAAACAAGATTTTACAAACAAGTAAAATACAATCAAAGTAAATAACAAAAATCAAATAAAAATGAGTGTGAAAAGTACCCTCAGGTCTAACCTTTTAAAGCACCTCTCGGATGTACGGCACACGGTCGTCGGAAGGGTGGTTGCTCCGTAATTCTTTCGGTTCACTGGTTCACTGCTCTCGTTCGTTGTCTCACTGTTTGGGGTCGTCGTTCTCCATCTTTTGCTGCTGTCTTTGACTCCGATTTGCTACTGTTCGGCCTCTGTTTTGCTGCTCACTGTTCAGGTCACCTGTTTTGACGTTTCCACGGACTGTTCCGAGTGTTTGTGTGGGTTCTTAGTGCAGTTTTGTGTGGTTATTTTAAAGATTATGAATGCAGTTTTTAAGTTACTATTTTTAAGGTTTTTAGGGAATGTTTTAAGAGGATTTGGGCTGCTGTTTTAAGGTGATTCAGGGGCTGTTTAGGCGTGTTTTAGGGGGGTGCAGGGGCTGCTGTGTAGGCGTGAATGTGGCTTCTGTATTGGTGGTTATTTTCTTTTCTCTTGTGATTTGTGTAAGTTGTGTGTCTTTTATGTGTATGAGCTAGGGGTTGGAAATTCTTTTCTTCTTTTATTTCTTGTGATGGGTGTGAACTAGGGGAGAGGAATGTCTTTGGTTAGGGTGTTGTTTATATAGAGAATGGCTAGGGCTTCACCTTGTCTCACAAGGAAGGGATTTGGCATTAAATGGAGGATTTGATTTGGTGTTGGACAAGGAAAGCAAGGGATTTGATTTGGTTTAGATTAGGAAGGTTGAATATTTGATTGGCTTGGTTTTAGGAATACAATATTTTAAGTTAGGAATAATATATATTTGATTGGGAATATAATTGGTTGATTAATTTTAATTAGGCATGACATCTTTTTAATTTGGTATGTGATTTTTAGATTTGTTTTGATTTCACCATGTGTTAAATATGTGTTTTAAGTGGGCTTGGGCGAATTGGGCTTGATGTGAGGCTAGCAGCAAAACCAGAATTACCGACACCGTTCGAACGCCTCCTCGAACGCGGCACGAACGCCTGCAATCTGTTTACCGTTCGAACGCATACACGAACGCAGCACGAACGAAAATAGTGAACCTTGTTTATTCTGAATTTCCCCTTCCGATGTCTGTTTTCCGTGACCTCCGTGACTTAAAAGGTAGTGTCTCCAAAATGAGACTCATCATAGGGATTTATGTGTAAAAATGCAGTGCCTACAGTCGCCCCCACTTTGATGGGACTTGTGTAATGTGCAACAGTGACAATCCTATCAAAGTTATGCAATGCATTTTCATTTACCTGGCTCGCCAACTGCCACTTGACTTTCCACGTGTTGAGTTGATTTAGGTAGTGAGGTGCTGCGACCCCTGGTTCATTCCCGAACCGTGTTGTGATGTGGTCCATTCCCGAACCGTTGCCGTAAGGTGGTCCATTCCTGAACCGTTACTGTGAGTTGGTCCATTCCCGAACCGTTACTGTGAGGTGTTCATTCCCGAACTGTTATCGTGAGGTGGTCCATTCCCGAACCGTTACTGTGAGGTGTCCATTCCCGAACTGTTACTGTAAGGTGGTCCATTCCCGAACCGATACTGTGAGGTGTCCATTCCCGAACTGTTACTGTAAGGTGGTCCATTCCCGAATCGTTACTGTGAGTTGGTCCATTCCCGAACTGTTACTGTAAGGTGGTCCATTCCCGAACCGTTACTGTGAGTTGGTCCATTCCCGAACCGTTACTGTGAGGTGTTCATTCCTGAACTGTTATCGTGAGGTGATCCATTCCCGACCCGTTACTGTGAGGTGTCCATTCCCAAACTGTTACTGTAAGGTGGTCCATTCCCGAACCGTTACTGTGAGATGTCCATTCCGGAACTGTTACTGTAAGGTGGTCCATTCCCGAACCGTTACTGTGAGATGTCCATTCCCGAACTGTTACTGTGAGGTGGTCCATTCCCGAACCATTACTGTAAGGTGGTCCATTCCCGAACCGTTACTGTGAGGTGGTTCATTCCTGAACCGTGCTTCCATTCTTGGAGTGTCATTCACGGCTTGTTCATTCCTGAACTGTATTTCCATTCTTGGAGTGTCATTCTCGGCTTGTTCATTCTCGAACTGTGTTTCCATTCTTGGAGTGCCATTCCCGGCTTGTTCATTCTCGAACTGTGTTTCCATTCTTGGAGTGCCATTCCCGGCTTGTTCATTCTCAAACTGTGTTTCCATTCTTGGAGTGCCATTCCCGGCTTGTTCATTCTCGAACTGTGTTTCCATTCTTGGAGTGCCATTCCCAGCGAGATGAGATGATGGTTCATTTCGAACCGTGCTCCATTTTCGGAGTGCCATTTTCGGCAAGTGATGAGATGATGGTCCATTTCTGAACCATTACTGATATGATGTGGGCCCCGCCCCCAGAGTACTATACCCGGCAGAACTAATACTGAACCAATGTGGGCCTCGCCCCCCAGAATGCCATACCCGGCGGAACTGATACTGAACTGATGTGGGCCTCGCCCCCAACTGATACTGATATGGACCTCGCCCCCCAGACTGATACTGATATGGGCCTCGCCCCCATACTGATACTGATGTGGGCCTCGCCCCCAGACTGATACTGATATGGGCCTCGCCCCCAGACTGATACTGATATGGGTCTCGCCCCCAGACTGATACTGATATGGGCCTCGCCCCCAGACTGATACTGATATGGGCCTCGTCCCCAGACTGATACAGCTGATATGGGCCTCGCCCCAAGACTGATACTGATATGGGCCTCGCCCCTAGACTGATGCTGATATGGGCCTCGCCCCAAGACTGATACTGATATGGGCCTCGCCCCCAGACTGATACAGCTGATATGGGCCTCGCCCATGTGATTCATTCCTGAAGACCGCTGACATTGTACTGTTACTGCTTCTGGTTGGCTTGCATTCGGCGCTTTCTTTTTTTTTTCTCCTTTGAAACCTGTTATTACAAAACAGAACAAACACAAAAAGGATGCAAATATGTTACGTGTATACATGCATATTCCTATCCCGTCAGGTTAGGTCTTCCATCAATCCTCTTGGTGACTGCTTAGTCTTCTTTTCCTCAGGCAAACCACTGCTTCAATCTGTCTATGTTGATCGGCTCGGTGAACTAATTCCCTTCCAAGTCTGATAGTTTCACTGCCTCTATTTCCCAATTTCTGAATGTCTATCTTATCTTTTCTGTTTACTTATTTCGAAGGTTCCCCGTGTTCATCACTGGATTCCATAGTACCAAGGTTGAATACTTTTCTCAAATATACTCATATTGTAGAAGAGTTTCAGTGAAATGAACGTCTTTATTATTGTTGAGGAAAAGAGTTCGAACAAGTAACAAAATCAATGTCATTTAAAAAAACTAGATCAAATAGACTAGGAGGAACATCTCCATCATCCGCGGCACTGCCTTCTTCCTCGGCCTATGGTTCTTCACTGTCATCCATGTAAGAAGCTTGGTGGTTGAGGGTTTCTTTTCATGGGTTGGGTATTTTATGGGAATCTATGAGATCTTGAATTTCATGCCTGAGGCGGGTGCAGTTGTCGGTGTCATGGCCATGTAGCTGGTGGTAGTGACAATAAAGGTTCACATTTATGTGTGGTGGTGGGGGGTGCGGAAGTGGCTTGCCTTCTAAGGGTTTCAAGATTCCTTGTCCCTGTAACTTTTCAAATACCTTCGAAAAAGGTCTACCAAGGTTGGAGAATTGCCGGTTCCTGATGGCAGCAACCTCGACAGTAGCGGGCTTAGTCTCAGAATACCCCCCAAAAGTCCGCCTATTCTGGCCATAGGACTTTTTGTTTTCAGCCTCCTCTTCCTCAATATCCATGACAGTTTCCCTCAACTGTCGAAAATCAGAAATCATCGAAGTCATCCTCCTCAGCTTACTATAAATAGAGGGCTTGGTGCCCTTGATGATCATTTTGATTTGGTCCTTCTCAGAAGGCCGAGTCTGCATTTTCAGAAGCTGGCTTCTCCAGCGATCTACATACTCCTTGAAGCTTTCTTCCGGCTTCTGCTTAGTGTTCTCCAAATCACAGAGTGACAAGTCAATTTCTAAGTCTGTAACATACTGCTTCAGAAAAGCATCAGCTAGTTCCTTCCAATCTTCCTTAACCTTCTTCTCAAGGCTATGATACCAAACCACAGGTGCCCCTCGAGTGACATCCCAAACATCTTTTGGACTTGGCGCTGTGATAGGCCCATTGAACTCATGACTGAGACATATTGCTGCAGATGGACTCTCGGGTCTCCATTCCCATTAAACTTGGCCATGTCGGGCAATTTAAACTGAGCTGGCAGCTGTTCTCCGAACGTCATTGCCTCATAATCTAACAAATCCTCATTCTTACCCCTCATTTTGCGGGTAACCGACTCAACCTGATCCCGAAGTTTCTGTAACTCTGCCTGAGACCCAGATATTCTGCCTGCTGCATACTCTGCCATATCATCATCAAAAGCGGAGGTATCATCCCCCAACCCATTCGAAGGCTCATCACGCCTCACATTCTCAGAATTTTCCCCAGCACGGGGTACAGCCATATTTGTCATGGCAGTAGTCAAGGCTTGCAATTGTTCAGTAATCTTGGCGAAACCATTTTCCAACTGATCTATCCGGGATACCTCAATATATGATTCACTCATGTCTGTTCTCAGTATTTTGGTGAGTCTTCCCTTTTTTTCTAACCCAACTGGAATCTATTATGGCTTTCATAACACAAGGGTTAACATGATGTATGTGTATGGGCCAAATTTGGTCTAGGGGCAATTTCGACCTTTACTTCAGGCCCAAGCTGCCATCATAGATTCACTCTCTTAGGAAGCCCGGATTTAGTGTATATCGGCCTAAATATTTGCAGGCCCACCAACACAGATCCAAGGACCCACCGTACGTTAGCCCATGTAACACTCAGATATATAAACACACCATTTATAATTTGACCGTTTTCAATCTCCACGACAGTCTATAACTGCCTCTCCATGATTGACCATAACTGCTACTTCATGATTCGACCGTTACAAGCATCTAAAGCGTATGACAATTAAAGATACAGGGGTCCCACCTGGAATGGCATATAAGAGGAACCAAAGTCCCCACAGGGACGTGGATGAGCTCTCATACTCATAGCTCAATACTACTCTCTCCATAGCTCTCTAAACCTCTCATCTACCGCCCTCACGGCAGTTGGCAATGATCAAGGTAATATCTAACCTTATTCCCCCCCTCTACGACTTTTACACCTCATTTCCCTCACTGACTTGGGCGTCGGAGTGCCTACGGCATCCACCACACCGGTGGGTAGACCCTCCACGCTCACCCTACATCTTTGTTTTGCAGGATCGCCAGTGCCCCTATACAAAATCTCAATTGTAGACCTGGAGCGAAAATCAGCGTCTACAATTTGGCGCCCACTGTGGGGCCCTAGCGATTCATAGCAAGTAAAGATCTTCCTATCTGCAATCCTTTCAAACACCCATGCTTTTATGGCGTCACGAGCAGACTCCAGATCTTATGATCACCAAATTTGCCATCCTCCAAAAATATAATCACAAACATTGGAACACATTTCTTCAACCCCCCAATGGCCCAAGGCTATGGTTCACACCAATAATCCT
The DNA here is from genome assembly GCA_019454045.1 of Zanthoxylum bungeanum. Taxonomy (NCBI): domain Eukaryota; kingdom Viridiplantae; phylum Streptophyta; class Magnoliopsida; order Sapindales; family Rutaceae; genus Zanthoxylum; species Zanthoxylum bungeanum. Next base: position 9,755 of record SKCR01008433.1, on the reverse strand, counting down.
ATCACTAATGAGCAATTCTCTCCAATCTATCTAGAGTCAGGCTACAAGTAAAGAAAGTCGAGCAGGGACGCCATCAGATATCCGTTTCCTATAAATCATCAGCTCCTAATGGCGTGAAAGGATAGCCATATCCTCCATACGACATGGATAAGTTGCTATCAATTCTAAAGCAAGTATAAAGATTGTCATCTTCCCCAGACGATGTAGAAATAATAATTTTCTACCCCAAACTATATAGAAGGACTATCACCTCCTCCAGACTACATTGAAGGATTTTCGTCTCCTCCTTAAGTCATGGAAGGACTGTCATCTCTTCCAAAAAACATGAAAGGTCCAGTCGACTTTAACAAGTCTTTAGAATGGGGAGTGGGGACCATATTGGTCCTTCATCGGGTCAAGTCGACCGCACTAACGAACCCTCGTTAGATCTTGACTTTTATGGAGGTCTCATAGAATGAAGATTCTTGTAGACCTTTATCAGATCAAATGGATTGGAAGTGAATTCCCCAATTGGACCTTTATCTTGCATGAAGGCACCACCAAGCTCGTGTTCATTCTCAGAAGATTGGACTACATCATGGTCTTCTATCAGTCCACCCCTATTTTGTCACATGATCGTTCTTTCCGACGAAGGCCGATAATATCCAACGAAATCAGACCCCAGCTGACTCGACAGCTCGTATTTGGATCACTTAAATAATGCCTCAATGTTGGGACCTATTATAATGTTTTATGCCGACTGGATGAGGTCTCTAGTTAACATTTCGGCTTAATTAACGAGGACTTTCCACTGTCTACGTGGCTCAATCCTAATATTTGTCGACCCCTGGTCGATTGAATCTAATCTATAACATTGAACATATGTGAAACAATCATGGAGCCAGACGACATGTTGACTCTCTTAGTCGACTGAATTGCTCGATCCTTCCAACACGTTGATAACTTTCGTGGATCCACATGGCTCAGCTCTAAACTTGGAACGAGCGAATCAGAGGTCGCACCCATGGTCATGTCTGATGGCTTAATCATCGTCCCATCACTATACTTGACGACTCCACATGAGAGCCATGGTCACCACCTTGTCGGCCAGTATACTTCATGCAAAACTCATCTTAGTCTACCCAGTGTCGTTGTCGACCCATCTTAGTCTACCCAGTGTCATTGTCGGTTACGACGGTAAGACAAGAGGTGTGACCCATTGGAAAGGAAAAGAGGTGAAGGTCGATGAGATGGAAAAGATGGATCCGAGACTGAGATCCGAGAGAATGATCGTGGCTCACCATCACTACAACCACAGCTGGCCCATTCACCACTCGCGAGATCACCACATTCATCACTCACCGACTCAAAGCTACCCAGATCGCTACTCCACTCTCCAAATTTGAGAAGAGTCCCCCATCTTCAATTGTATCAACAGCTTTTCCCCCATCAAACATGTTAAGTCACTGTCTGCTACTCAGTCGCTCAACTCGCTGAATTTTGCATCCATACCTTCAATTTTCACTTCGTCGCATGTCGGTGCTCACAAGGAAAACAAGATTCTTTAGAAGGAACAACTGTTCGGATCTATCAAAGCCAGAGTCTTCTTCTGAGAATGGTAATAAAAGTCTGTACAAATAATGGTGTAGCGAATGTCGAATGATGCATGTAGGGGTTCCCATTGAAGAAGTTTATGTTGGGGCTTCCAGTGATTCAAAGTTTACAATTGAGTTGTCGTGGGCCTTAAAATATGATTGAGATAGTGCTGGTTGTGATCCAACCCTTTGTAATATTGAGACAAATTATGTGTCAGAAATGGCTAGCACATTTGTTCCTGCCGTTCCCCGTGTTCAAGAGACTTCAGAAAATGGCTCTTCTGATGCCGAAGTGCCTTTACAAAGGACTTGCCGGATGAAGCAAAAAAGAAATGGCAGGATGTGACTGATTTCTGATGCTGGCAAATATATTAATTTTTAATTTCCCCAGTGACTCGGAGGATTTTAAGGGCCTAATGCAGAAGTCGCTGGATCCTGGGGCAAGATATGCAACAAGGTTCCCCCAAAATTACATCGATGGGGAGACGACAATGGAAATGATTGAACCTGTTTGTTCTGATCACCAACGTGAAATGGAACATCATTCTACTCAACTATGAGAAACCAGCATCCTGAATGAAACAAACCAAGTGCGGGGCATCCCTCCTAATTATGGTCTAGATGAGTACTTCACTGGTGATCCAAGTGAAAGTGTGGTTGCTACGATGGGAATGAGTAATCCAGTTGCCTTTAAGGAAGAAGTAATAGCGACTGCTTCCTGGGGGACATGTGCAGGGCTCTGGAGGACAAGATATTGGCATACTGTGATGGATAATGACTCAATTTCTCAAGGATCTGTCCAGCGATTAATTGCATATATTTGTGAAGCCTCCTATATTTTCATGTTTTGGCGATATCACTTTGGCAATTGGGGAGAACTTTGAGAAGTACTTTGAGGAATCAGTCCACACGACTGGTGCTGATGATGACACGATTTTTATATCAATTCATTGAGAAATGGAATATTGGAGGCATACTCTGGAAAATCATGTGATTTCCAATCAAGGAAAAGAAGCATCTAATGTTCGACATTGGCTGAGGCACCATTGGACACTACATTCGACAGGATGTAGGTTGGCATCAATGAGTGGTGCCATTAAACACAACACACATAAAGGTTTTTCATTGATCAATTGCCCCAAATGAGATGATAAAATATCTTGTTCATTCAATTCCCAGACAACAAGGTGGATGGCCATCGACCCACGGTACATAAAGAAAATTACCATCTCTTCCTCAGACGACATAAAAGGTTAGTCATCAATTCCATACTACGTTGCTTTAATATTTGCCAATTCTAGACTACATAGGGAATGTTTTATCATGCCTAGAATGAAAAATCATTAAAACCTACATCAGGTTCAATCGAACAACCTCAATCTAGTAAGTAGAGTGAGAATTATTTTGGACCTTCATGAGGTCTGTTCGACCTTAGACCCTCACTGACCTTTGTTGGGTCTTGGAGAGTAGGGATGGTAGTATGAGGGATAAAGAACCTCATTGATATTTAGCAGGTATCGTAGTATGAGAAGTGAAACCCTCTTTGACCTTTCATAGGTCTAATAGAGTCAAGAATATGATGACCTTAGACTTTCATCTAGTCCCTTAGTCAAGTCCATATGACAGTAGCATCGAGAAAAGTAAAGAAGTAATAACCTTCACCAAGCTCATCCCATTGTAGTATCTTAGGCCTTCTTTAGGCCTAGTGTGGTAAGAAGTGAATTTGATACACATTCAGCAAGTCCATACGACAAGTCTGTTCCACCGTAGTCTCCTAGACCTTCATCAGGTCTAGTAGAGTAAAGACTTTCATTGATCCATGTTTAGATCATGTAGGATGAGTAGTGGAGACCCTCGTGAATCATCATCATGAATAGAGTGTGTAGACTCTTCCATGTACGTTCATCAGATATAATGAAGTGTTTAGATTCCCATGTACTTTCTTCAGAAGTGTGTAGTGTAGACTTTCTTGGACCTTCGTCGTGAGTAGAATGAAAACTAACTTAGACTCTCCTGGTCCTTGACCAATAGTAAGGAGATTTTCCTGAACCGTCATCTGGTTCAGTCGACCGAGAACATCTCTCAAGTTATAAACATGGATTACACATATCGTATGACTATTATCTTCCTGGCCTCATCAAGTCCAGTCGACTGGGGACATCCCCCATTGACTCATGTCGAGTCAAGTTGTAGACATGGATTAACACATGTCGTATGACTTATATCTTCCTGGACTCATCAAGTCCAGTCGACTGGGGACATTCCCCATTGACTTATGTCGAGTCAAGTTGTAGACATGGATTACACATGTCGTATGACTATTATCTTCATGGCCTCATCAAGTCCAGTCGACTGGGGACATCCCTCATTGACTCATGTCGAGTCAAGTTGTAGACATGGATTACACATGTCGTATGACTATTATCTTCATGGCCTCATCAAGTCCAATCGACTGGGGACATCCCCCATAGACTCATTTCAAGTCAACTTGTAGACATGGATTACACATGTCGTATGACTATTATCTTCCTGGCCTCATCAAGTCCAGTCGACTGGGGACATCCCCCATTGACTCATGTCGAGTCAAGTTGTAGACATGGATTACACATGTCGTATGACTATTATCTTCCTGGCCTCATCAATTCCAGTCAACTGGGGACATCCCTCATTGACTCATGTCGAGTCAAGTTGTAGACATGGATTACACATGTCGTATGACTATTATCTTCCTGGCCTCATCAAGTCCAGTCGACTGGGGACATCCCCCATAGACTCATTTCGAGTCAACTTGTAGACATGGATTACACATGTCGTATGACTATTATCTTCCTGGCCTCATCAAGTCCAGTCGACTGGGGACATCCCCCATTGACTCATGTCGAGTCAAGTTGTAGACATGGATTACACATGTCGTATGACTATTATCTTCATGGCCTCATCAAGTCCAGTCGACTGGGGACATCCCCCATAGACTCATTTCGAGTCAACTTGTAGACATGGAAGGCAAATGTCATATGACTAATATTCTGACCTTCATCTGGTCCAATCGATTGGGTACTTCCCCAATGGCTCTAGTAGAGTCGAGTTCATTATCCCAACCATCATCTGGCTTGGACGACTGGGTACTTCCCCAATGGCTCTTGTAGACTCAAGTTGATAATTTGACATTCGTTTGGTTCAATCAGTAGGCAGCATCAACGCTCGAGTACACCAACATAATATGGCATCGTCCCAGGCGACCCGTGCGTCAAGTAATCTCCAAGCCAAGGACTCATTGACTTAGAGAGTATGGGACAAACTGTATGGGCCAAATTTGGTCTAGGGGCAATTTCGACCTTTACTTCAGGCCCAAGCTGCCATCATAGATTCACTCTCTTAGGAAGCCCGGATTTAGTGTATATCGGCCTAAAGATTTGCAGGCCCACACCAACACAGATCCAAGGACCCACCGTACGTTAGCCCATGTAACACTCAGATATATAAACACCATTTATAATTTGACCGTTTTCAATCTCCACGACAGTCCATAACTGCCTCTCCATGATTGACCATAACTGCTACTTCATGATTCGACCGTTACAAGCATCTAAAGCGTATGACAATTAAAGATACATGGGTCCCACCTGGAATGGCATATAAGAGGAACCAAAGTCCCCACAGGGACGTGGATGAGCTCTCATACTCATAGCTCAATACTACTCTCTCCATAGCTCTCTAAACCTCTCATCTACCGCCCTCACGGCAGTTGGCAATGATCAAGGTAATATCTAACCTTATTCCCCCCCCCCCCTCTACGACTTTTACACCTCATTTCCCTCACTGACTTGGCGTCGGAGTGCCTACGGCATCCACCACACCGATGGGTAGACCCTCCACGCTCACCCTACATCTTTGTTTTGCAGGATCGCCAGTGCCCCTATACAAAATCTCAATTGTAGACCTGGAGCGAAAATCAGCGTCTACAGTATGTATGCATGGGGTGCATTAGATGCATATATAACATACTAAATCAACTAAAATTTTCAAACAAGTCGGCCCACTATCATTTTAGAAGCTTTTGGGCTAACTGTCATAGGAATGAACTCGTCCCAGTTTAAATGGCCCAACAAGTTCACATCTCATGACAAATGGTCCAAATGGATCCAAACGATGATGTTCCCAAGCACAAGCAAAAGAAAGATAATGCAAACATATAGTAATAATTTCTACAGAATGGCCCCTCAACATTCAGAAGCTTTGGCCCAATGGTCATAAGTACGAACTTGCCCCAGTTTAAATGGCCCAGCAAGTCCGCATTTCTGACAATGGTCCAACTGCATCCAAATGAGGATGGTCCACTAGCACATACTCAAGGAAATAATTGTTACTTTAACCATGCAAACCCGGTCTATGGGTGGGTTCGTAGGAGTATAGACAAAGGCTCTCACCGGCGAAGGATGGCCCACAACTAGGTCTCCCCAATCAAGGGTTCGAGCAACCAAGTGAGCGCACCCTTTTTTATACACTAAGGTACGTGCCAATGAGCTATGGTGTGTGACGCACTGTCAAATGGATTTCCCGTAGTAGATTCCCCAGAGGAAGGTGGAGCGAGGCTCACTTAAATACCCAAGCCTCTTAGGCTCTTATCGCTTGTTGTCAGGAATAAACAACGAGTCCTCCAAATTAATCCATCACAATAGGCTACGAGTAGATGGCTATATAGGTGCCTTCACAGCTTTTCCTTCTAGAAAGGTAGTGAATGAAGGAAGACACCAAACCATTACCTAGCCTTAAAATGCCTTTGATTAAACCCCCATTTTATCCACTATAGACACGGTCAATTAAAAATAAATCCAAACATTACAAGACAATATTCGGGGCCGATTCTCTATCCCCAGTGGAGTCGCCAGACTGTGGGAACACAGAAATCTGGGGCGACGCATGCTGTCCGGGCTCGCGGCCCGGTCGGGAGTACGGAGTAGCCACGGGGGACTAAACCGGAGAATAATGGAGTCGCCACCCGGTGTGAACGGGGAAAATGAGATTTAAGGCCGCACTCACCCCTCGCAAGGGAAGACCTCAAACCATTAGGTTCGGAATGGTCCCTTACTTATGCCACTTGTAATGACAGGATTTATGTAATAATTTAATTAGGCTTAAGTAGCACTTATTTCCAAGAGTATCATGCTTCTAAATTCACGGGTACAAAATAAAACTTATACATACATTTCACATATATCTCACATCTAAGAACACATGCCTGAAAATACTCAAAGTAACAACGAACATACAACTTCATTCAGCATTCATATTCATGAAAAAAACAAGCATACATAATAATAGCACAAGCATACATGTGAGCACTTTTCCAAGTGATACGTGGAATTGTATCCCAAGTACAAACCGCATTACCGTCCATTCGGAATCGGCTACGGAATTTATGTCTGGGTTTCCATCCGATATATCATAAGAAATAATACTCCAAAGTCATCATGGCATAGGTATATGAATCGTAATGCGTTAAATAAAGACTAAGGCAAATGACGCAACTAATGGAATAAACATGCTTTTCATTATTATGTGCACAAAGATAAGAATGACTATGTGTGGTTCCATAAAAAAATCACCTAAGAAACAATTATACATGGCATGTGATGAATATGTCTCAGTTCAGTGTGTTCGCGTTCGTGTAGCGTTCGTAAACGCGTTCGAACGGTAAACAGAAGGTTCCCTTTCGTATGGCGTTTGATAACGCGTTCGAACGGAAATGAAACAGAATGCTCACGTTCGTATGGCGTTTGTTAACGCGTTTTAACGGAAATGAAACAGAATGCTCACGTTCGTATGGCGTTCGTGAACGCATTCGAACGGAAATGAGACCTGATGCATGATAAGGCAAAATGCATGCGCGTTCGAGTTGCGTTCGTAAACGCGTTCGAACGGGAACAGACCTGATGCATGAATGGGACGCAATACAAAAACAACAAAATAAAGGGGCGCGGTGAAGTACTGCCGTAAATGTGGCCTTTTGGGGCTCTTGGTCTCTCAAAGAGAGGACCTTTAGGCCAACATACTAAGCCCATGCGCGTCACATCACAACACATGAAATAAAGACAACAAAAGTGTAGGACTTCGTATGCCCAATTGAACGTACATTCAACCCAACACACTTCGTCCAGCGCGGCGAAGTAGTGTCACAAAGGTGGCCTTTTAGGCTCTTCGTCTCTCAGATAGAGGACCTTTGGACTAACTCACTAAGCCCATGCGCTCGATCGCATCATACATACAAAAATAGAGCCAATCATATCAAAACTAAGTATGCCCGATTGAACACATCTTACATCCAATCCGAACACACATTAACCGGCGCGGCAAAGCATCGTGGTAAAGGGTTTTAACCCCTCCCCATAAGGGATCTTTCATTCCACTTACTAAGCCCGTGCGCTCGATTGAATCATGCATAAATAAACAACATACAGAATTCAAGTGACAAAAAAAATAAACAAAAGCAACACAAAACAAAAGAGGGTGCCGTTTACTCAAGCGGTACGTGGAGTTGTGTCCCAAGTACAGACCGCACTACCGTCCATTCGGATTCGGCTACGGAATTTACGTCTGGGTTTCCATCCTATATACCACAAGAGACGACACTCTTCCATTCATCCAATACCCATAACACACATCATACACAAACAAGATTTAACAAACAAGTAAAATACAATCAAAGTAAATAACAAAAATCAAATAAAGATGAGTGTGAAAAGTACCCTCAGGTCTAACCTTTTAAAGCACCTCTCGGATGTACGGCACACGGTCGTCGGAAGGGTGGTTGCTCCGTAATTCTTTCGGTTCACTGGTTCACTGCTCTTGTTCGTTGTCTCACTGTTTGGGGTCGTCGTTCTCCATCTTTTGCTGCTGTCTTTGACTCCGATTTGCTACTGTTCGGCCTCTGTTTTGCTGCTCACTGTTCAGGTCACCTGTTTTGACGTTTCCACGGACTGTTTCGAGTGTTTGTGTGGGTTCTTAGTGCAGTTGTGTGTGGTTATTTTAAAGATTATGAATGCAGTTTTTAAGTTACTGTTTTTAAGGTTTTTAGGGAATGTTTTAAGAGGATTTGGGCTGCTGTTTTAAGGTGATTCAGGGCTGCTGTTAGGCGTGTTTTAGGGGGGTGCAGGGGCTGCTGTGTAGGCGTTAATGTGGCTTCTGTTTTGGTGGTTATTTTCTTTTCTCTTGTGATTTGTGTGAGTGTGTTGTGTCTATTATGTGTATGAGCTAGGGGTTGGAAATTCTTTTCTTCTTTTATTTCTTGTGATGGGTGTGAACTAGGGGAGAGGAATGGCTTTGGTTAGGGTGTTGTTTATATAGAGAATGGCTAGGGCTTCACCTTGTCTCACAATGAAGGGATTTGGCATTAAAGGGAGGATTTGATTTGGTGTTGGACAAGGAAAGCAATGGATTTGATTTGGTTTAGATTAGGAAGGTTGAATATTTGATCGGCTTGGTTTTAGGAATACAATATTTTAAGTTAGGAATAATATATATATTTGATTGGGAATATAATTGGTTGATTAATTTTAATTAGGCATGACATCTTTTTAATTTGGTATGTGATTTTAGATTTGTTTTGATTTCACCATGTGTTAAATATGTGTTTAAAGTGGGCTTGGGCGAATTGGGCTTGATGTGAGGCTAGCAGCGAAACCAGAATTACCGACACCGTTCGAACGCCTCCTCGAACGATGCACGAACGCTTGCAATCTGTTTACCATTCGAACGCATACACGAACGCAGCACGAACGAAAACAGTGAACCTTGTTTATTCTGAATTCCCCTTCCGATGTCCGTTTTCCGTGACCTCCGTGACTTAAAAGGTAGTGTCTCCAAAATGAGACTCATCATAGGGACATATGTGTAAAAATGCAGTGCCTACACACGATTCATGACACTATCAACATCATACATTTGACTATATGGGTAGACACTTTCCATACCCTAGGTCAAACGGTGGGGATACAGTGAGGGGATGGACCGTATCATATGTAAATCGCATACAGAATGGGTATATATCTTTCATTCTCATTTGGGGGCATTGGCATGTTGCTAGATGTCAACCTTGGTCATTGAAATCGAACGACCATCTGATCGGAGGATAATTTATGTTCGATTAAATTATCACGATTCATTTATGTCCAACTTGAGGGG
>SKCR01008432.1:0-23939 GCA_019454045.1 Zanthoxylum bungeanum | reverse complement strand
TTTCGTATTGCGATCCAGTATCTGATGTAACATGCTAGGCCTAGGGCTGGAATTGGTCTGCCCCGTACGAAGCATATATCGGATCTCTGTCTCTATAATCGGATAAACATGTCCTAGTCATTTTATCCCGATAGCTGCAGCATATAAGAGTACTAGTTCCTTATCCTACGTGACCATCATCTCCATATGACTGAAATGATACTTCCATCTTGACATCACACCCAATACACTACGATTCTCAATATATCTAGAAGAGGCGTACACAGAACCTGTTAAAGCCCCGGACGACCAAAACCAAAGTATATTGATTGTCGCAAGTATTAGCGATGTAAGTCTCAGGTTAAGACCAAATACACCTACCCTGATTCGGACTTCCATAGACACATAGTCATACAACAAATGTAATTCTGAGGGGTCTATCCAGAGCGAAGCTGTTTTCCGTACCATCGGTAAACACAACCTCTTATCACACTTGCATAAGTATCCAATACTTAAATATATGAGAACTATACCGTTATGCTCCCACAACGCGCACAAGTGCAATACTAGTCTATTCCGCATTATCGATGTCCAGTCTCGATAATACTACGACTAGGGATATTTTTATGATTAAACATTAGTGGATTAAAACTGTCTCATATCTTATTAATCCGGAACTAATCATAAGGACCTTTTATCATTTATACATCTTGGTAATCTAATTACAAATGATAAAAGAGCAATTTCTTTGTCACATAGTTAATTTGTACAACAACACCATGATCTGTACAAATAGTGATGCTATGGGTCATAATTGTCCAACAATCTCCCACTTGGCCTATAGCCAATCACTCAAGTGTCCTACACCCGAACTATGTACGGTTAGCTCGAACTTCTGCTGAGAAAATGCTTTCGTCAGTGAATTTGCAAGGTTATCATCTGATGCGATTTATTCGATCATCACATCGCCACGATGTATGATCCAACGAATCAGATGAATAATTGAAGTATATATCTGGGATCTTTGATGAGACCTTAATTCTTTAGCCTGTGATGTAGCCTAGCTCAGCTGCTAATAGAACTACTCCTAATCCAATTAGGATTATATAGATCCAAATGTTTCTATTGCTGCTCAGCCTAGCAGCAATATTCCATTTTTGTTGTTTATTCGGCAACAGTATCTTGCTTGGAAGATTTCCAGCTCACTGTTCCGTTATTCAAACTATATAGTACCCTTATTACGACTTATAGTTGTTTTTGTCTATTATGAAACTTACAGCAGTGAACCCAGTCACTTCAAGTTCTCATTCTCCATAGTATTAGAAAGCATCCTTAGTTCATCTAAGATACTTAAGGATGTTCTTAACATCAATCCAGTGACTATCACTTGGATTGGCCTGATTGTGACTCCATATGGTCAAAGCATATGAGACACCAGGTTGCGTGCATATCTTTCAATGTACGATTTCTCGGAGAGTGCCAACAACTTTTAGATCTATCCTAGAAGATCCTTATTCCAAGAATAAAGGTTGTCTCTCCCAAGTATTATATGGAGAATTTTTCATGAAAACCAAGCTTGCATAGATTGTATTATGGGAATGTCATTTCCAAGAAATGATATATCATCATTTTATAGGACAATCACTGTCAGTGTGCTCCCACTAACCTCCTTATATACACAAGAATCATTTTCGTTTTAAATTAAATCATATACCATTATGATTACATCAAAACGCTAGTTACAAGAACATAATGCTTGCTTCAATCCATAAATGGATCGAATAACTTGCAAACTTGTTTGCTTGTTTTGGTACGACAAAACCGTCAGGATGTTTTAAACATCCTCCAAAAGGTATTCCGTTTAAGGAAAGAGATTTTGACGTTCAGCTGCCATATTTCATAATGAAACATGCAGCATTAGCAACCATTATCCAAATAGATTTTAATCAGGGCAACATGCAAACGGTTTCGTCGTAATCACACAATGTTGATAATGATACCTTTTTCGCTACAAGCCTAGCTTTGTACGTTTGTATGTTTCCATCCATGTTTGTCTTCCTAGAAGACTCATATTGTACAAATAGGTAGAATGCCTTCCGATACAACAACCAGTGTCTAAACTTGGTTGGTATACGTGAAATCCACTTCGGACTTAATGGCACTTTTCCGTAATAGGGAGTCAATACCTTGTATTACTTCCTCATACGTAGCCAGTTGGTATTCCTCAATAAGATTGACATCTTCATTAGGTGAGATCAGAAACCCATACCTCCCAGGTTTTTTTCTGACTCTCTCCGACTTACGCGTTCTCGTGTATTCGAAGATTAGGGTACAATTTCATCCATGATGAACTGTTTGTTTTCCATTACGGAATCAGTGTCCTGGAACAGTATTACTCCGATTTTCATCAAGTTTTACTTTCCTCCCACTTACCACTGCATATAGGTATTCCTCTTAGGAAAACCGCATGGAGAGCAACAATTACATTGTTCTCTTGTGAGTTGTATAAGTACTGTACTTTGGTTTCCCTAGGATAACCCATAAATTAGGCACTTATCCGATTTGGGTTCTAGTTTGGTATCATCCAAACATATGCCTAGCATTCCCAAATCTTCAGGAATGAGAAACCTAGTTTCTTTCCTGTTCATTTCTAATATGAAGTCTGTCTAACAGATTTTCATGGAACCTTATTCAAAATAAGTATTGCACTGTTTAATGCGTATACTTAGAAGGAAAATGGTAGCTCAGTGCGACTCATAATTAACCTAACTATGTCCAACAAAGTTCGGTTTCTCTGTTCGGACACACAGTCAAATTTAGGTGTTCCGAGAGAAGTCCTTTATGATAGAATACTATACTCTTTCAAAAAATTTGAGAAACTTATTGCTTAAGTATTTTCCACCACGGTATAACCGTGATGGTTTTATACTTTAGCCGATCTGTCTATTTACTTCGTGTCGAAACTCTTTGATTTTATCAAAAGTTTCTTATTCGTGTTTCAAAAGAAACACATAACCAAAACGCGATGCCATATCTGTAAAGGTTACGAAGTGTTCATATCCACCTCTAGCCTAGCTAGACATGGGCCCACTTACATCACTATGAACGAGGGCTAACAGATCGGTGGCACTTGTACTTTTACCAAGTAAAAAGTGTTTTAGGCACTTTGCCTAATAAACTAGATTCGTAGACATCATTTGACTTGAATCAAATCCGTTTTAGTACCCACTCTTCAAAAGTGTGGATATACGAGTCTTGTTAATTGTGTCCCAGACAACAATGCCACAAATAAGTATCATCTGATTAATTCAGTTTGAGCTATTTGTTCGTCATGTCATACGTTTGAGATTCATTTATATTCAAAATATAAATACTATTATTCACATATAATGTGTTTATCTCAATATCGTTTTTATAAAATAAAACACTTAATGTTCTAGAATATAAAGGTATACCCGCAACAGGTTAAACTGAGATATATAGATAATGTTTCTAGTCAAACTAGTTACATTATAACAGTTTCCTAATTTAAGTACACACCCGAAAGGTAGTTCCTAAACTTAGGATTCTACGGTTAAAACAGCGACTCTCGTCCTGTTTCCGACTCGCAGGTTGATCTCAACTGAAGTCAGTCTTCTACTAATCAGCAGATTCTGCACATCAGTACATGTTTATGTACCACATCTAGTATCAATACCCAATTTTGAAACTAATAGTGAACATGTTTATGACAAACATTCTTGAAGCCGGAGCCTTGCCCCGCCCTTACTTCCTTCATATCTGCCTTGTCCATACGGCAGTCACACTTCAGTGACCCCGTTTACTACAGTTTAGGTAGACATCTTGGGATATGTCATTTGTCTTCCAAGAAGACTGTGATGATTTTGCCTTTGCCCCTTTTAGAAGCTCTGGCTCTGCCTCCTAGAGCATAGCCATCAACTCTCCAAGAGTTTACTCTTGGTTCACAATGAACCTGCCCCAGCTTTCGGGTAGAGACTATAAGATCAAATCTTTGGTAGTCTTGGCCACGTAGGTAATGCCAAGCTAACCTAGCTGATCGATGTCAGTAATCATCTACGACACTTAGTGCTCGACAGATGTACCATCTGACATACGTGAGCGAAAGAGCTTCTTTTGCAATTTGTACTTCTAAGATCTAAGAATAGATCTATGAAGATCTTTAATTTCAACATCATGTCATATGGATCTAATCATTTAGTCTGACGACGGAATTAAAATGTCATTGCATTAAGCATAATGGATTGAGCACTAAAGTTATCATCACCATGAGTCTTCAAAAGCTCTTGCTCCACTATTTGCTCAACTCCGGGCTTAGGCCCAAGAGGTTGCTCTATCAAAATAGAATAACTTCTCAGTTCCTAGGACTATCCTGAGGTTTTATTCCCAATTTGAAAATTAAAGCTGCTTAAAGACATTTTCACCCAGGATTATGTTCTAAATGCTAATCTTTCAGTTACCTTGATTCCAATAGTCTACCTTCCAATCAACGATTTTGGGTACAATTAAATATAATGATTACTATAGTCTAACTATATAATCAACTATAATTTGATTGGTTAAATTCAAATATATTCAATACTATAATCCAATTATAATATCAACTATAAATTGAAGTAGTTTGAATACAATCCAACTGTTTAATTAAAACAACGATAAATATTAGTCCAACTAATATATATTTAAATTAATGACGAAAATTTAAAATGAGCGCGTATTGGTAAGTATCTAAACGAAATTACAAATTTAATACTTGCCTCCCACTATTTTTCGGCGAGCCTCTAACCCTCTGTTGAGTACTTGATTCCAGTTAAGCGGGACCTATTGACCTTGGAAAGCTTCGTAATCGATGTCGATGGACAAGAAGTGATCTTGACTTTGGCCAAAAAATCACAACTTGGATAAGACATGCGATATGGAACAAAGCCTTCACGATTCAAACACATCCGCGATGGACAAAGGTCTTGACGTTGGCCAACAAACCAGTGCCAATCTTGGATCTTGAGAATGAATTAGTCAATGGAAGGAAAGCGCTTAATATATGTTGAGGGTTTTTCGCGTAATTGGCAACCGATTAATTATCTTTGATTAGGTCTCATCATACACCCTTAAGCATGCATTCTAAAAGCATTTTAAGGTGCGGTAAATAAATTAATAATGATATGCGGATGGATATTTAAAATATTTTGTTCCTAGAACAAATCTCTCCATTTCCTCTCTCCCGCTAGCACAAATCATACTTCTACCTAATTACATAACACTTCTAAAGAAACCTCATTTACATTGAGGGGAATATGTGAGAAGAGAAATGCAAAGAGTCAAGAGTTAATAGGCTGGACACGCAGGTCAAATTTAATAAATTCTAAATTTATTACAACAATTTCCAAAATTTCCCTCACACATCTATTATCCATCGATATACATTATGCGTACATCACATTCATGTATTCACACAAAACATGTTATCAATCAATCTTATCCAATTAATTAATCTTTAATTAATGACCATCCAATGTTCAAACAACGATTTGATTTGCGCAAGTCCAACTCGTTTAAGAATAAGTACTCAAAGTACGAATTCTTGAATTATATCAAACTACAATATTAAATCCAATTTAATTGTATTCAATACTAATTCTTTATTTAATTCCAAATTAAATAATTACACTTTATTAATGAGCCTTTGCGACTTAGATTCTAAATCTAATCATAACTGGTCTCAAAGCCCAATTAACATCCAATGTCAATTTAATTAAAGTCCAATGGGCTTTCAATTAATTTTAAGGCATGGGCTTTGGCAACCAAAGCCCAATATGGAATCACCCTTTGCCAAAAATCAATTTAATCCCATTAGGCCCAATTAAAATTTTAAAGGCCCAATATATTATATTTGGACTTTATGGAAATGGTTTTAGGCCCAATTGGATCCAACCAATTAACCTAAACCAAACTTGGCCCAACCAAGCCCATTAAGCCCAAATACAACATTTTTAGCCCAATTCCAAATTTAGCCCAACTAATTAAATTCCAATATTCCAAATATCATTATTTAATCAATAAAGTGTATTAGCCATAATTAATTATTTAAATCAATATTTCCAAAATACTAATTTACACAATTAATCATGCTTTAATTAACCAATTTATGTCCAACACAAATTGAAGCAAAATCAATCCCAACATGCTTTTAAGCTCTCAGCAGTATGGTGATTTTTATATCAATTTTAATTTAAATCCAACTAAATCACAAACTAATATATCTAGTCTATTCTGCATTATCGATGTTCAGTCTCGATAATACTACAACTAGGGATATTTTAATAATTAAACCTTAGTGGATTAATAATGTCTCATATCTTATTAATCCGGAACTAATCATATGGACTTTTATCATTTATATATCCCGGTAATCCATTACAAATGATAAAAGAGCAATTTCCTTTGTCACATAGTTAATTTGTACAACACACCATATTCTGTACAAATAGTGATGCTATGGGTCATAATTTTCCAACAGTTTTGGCCCCCTATCATTTGAAGTTGTTTAGCCACTTTATAGCAAAAATGTAAACCTGTTGGGCCATTTCAAATGGGACAAGTTTGCACCTCGCGATAATCTGATTGAATGATTTAAAATGATAACGGGCCAACTTGTATGAAAACCTTGATGGGCTTAGTGTAAGTGTCCTAGACATGCCACAAGATCTCTAAGCGTGATTGGTGTGTGAATAAATCAAGAAAGTTTGCGGAAAAAACTTACATTGATTGGATGAGATTCAAAACTTTTCTTTGTTGTAGAAGAAGCTCCAAGCTTTCTTTTGAATTCCAAACTCAAGGGTGAGTTTCCCTATCACCTTTCTTTGACTCCAAAGTGCAAGCTTTGCCCAAAAATGGAACAAAAATTTCTCCCCCAAGGAGAAGAGAGGGACGGCAATGGAGGGTTTAGAAGAGAGAGAGAGATGTGAATAGTAAAGTCTAACAATACTTATTACAAAAGTTGTGTGTGTTGACTTCTAAGTTGTTTCAAAAACATGTGTATTTTCTGTTTAAAAGATTAAACACTATTGCCAACTACCACCATCACAAAAAATGACTAGTGATGTAAGTGAGTGGGTCCCACCACTTTGAATTTCAAGTTGACTTACACAACACACTTTGGGCTCGGGTTCGTTTAATCCGATTAAACGAATTTTCCATCGTGACGTAATTAAATCTAATTTAATTAAATAATACTGCCTAGCAAAATTATTACGAAAGTCACTTACGAATTAATTCCAAATTAATTTGTTCGCTTGAATTAAAATCCAATTTTAATTATGTAATGAAATCCAATTTCAATTAATATATCTGATATATTATTTTAGCCCAATTAAATAAATTAAATAGTAAAATCCAATTTAACTATTAAATTTATTTTATCGAGTAATTCCAAATTAATCGCGTTCTCTTTTTTTCACGAATTAATCCCAGATTAATTAATGACGCAATTAATCCTAGATTAATTTTCTATCTCATAATTAATACCAGATTAATTCTTGTCGTAATTAATCCCAGATTAATTTTCTCTCTTAGAATTAATCCCAGATTAATTTTGTTCGAGTCAAATATCATCGGTGAATCTTTGGGAAGCGACCAAAGAGATCCCTCGATATGTTGGCAGTAAATACGATTATCGGACCATCCGAAAACTTGCGTACCACGTTCTCACCGATTTACAAGACATGGTTGGCTTATAGCAAAGCACCGTGCCTACCTAAATCTCCGAAAATATTCAACATGGAATATATAATTTGTATCAGGCGTAGTATACAAAGTATTGCGTAATACGATCCAGTATAAGATGTCACATGTTAGGCCTGGGGCTGGAATTGTGTCTGCCCCGTACGAAGCATATATTGGATCACTAGCAACGAGTATTTGTAATCGGATAATCATGACCTAGTCATACTATCCCGATAGCTGCAGCATTTAAGAGTACTAGTTCTGTATCCCTGCGTGATCATCGTCTCCATATGACTGAAGTGATACTTCCATCTTGACATCACACCCAATACACTACGATTCTCAGTATACCCAGAAGAGGCGTACACAGAACCTGTTAAAGCTCAATATGACCAAAACCAATGTATACTGATTGTCGCAAGTATTAGCGATGCAAGTCTCAGGTTAAGACCACATACACCTACCATAATTCGGATTCCCATAGACACATAGTCATACTACCAATGGGACTCCGAGGGGTCTATCTAGAGTGAAGCTGTCCCCGGCCAACGGCTAACAGAACCTCCTATCACACTTGCATAAGTATCCAATACTTAAATATATGAGAATTATGCCGTTAAGCTTCCATAACGCGCACAAGTGTAATACTAGCCTATTCCGCATTATCGATGTCCAGTCTCGATAATACTACGACTAGGGATATTTATTGATTAAACCTTTCATGGTTTAATATTGTCTCATATCTTATTAATCCGAAACTAATCATAAAGACTTTTATCATTTATATATCCAAGTAATCTAATTACAAAATGATAAAAGAGCAATTTCCTTTGTCACATAATTAATTTGTACAAAAACACCATGTCTTATACAAATAGTGATGATATGGGTCATAATTGTCCAACAATCTCCCACTTGGCCTATAGCCAATCACTCAAGTGCCAACACCTGAACTATATACGGGTCGCTCAAACTTTTGCTGAGATATAGCTTTCGTCAGCGGATCTGTAAGGTTATCATTTGAAATGATTTTTCGATCTTCACATCGCCACGATGTGTGATCTCTCGAATCAGATGAAACCATCGAAGTACATTCTTGCTTTATTGATGAGACCGTAATTCCTTAGCCTGTGCTATAGCCTAGCTCAACTGCTAACATAACTACTCATATCCAATTAGGAATTTTATAGATCCAAAATGCTTCTTTTGCTGCCTCAGCCGCAACAATGTATTCCGCTTTTGTTATTGAATCGGAAATAGTATCTTGCTTGGAAGATTTCCAGCTCACTATTCCGTTGTTCAAACAAAATATGTACCCTTATTGCGACTTATAGTCGTCTTTATCGGTTTGGAAACTTGCAACGATGATCCCTGTCACCTCAAGTTCTCCATCTCCTTAAATTAAGAAAGCATCATTAGTTCGTCTAATATACTAACGGATGTTCTGAACATCAATCTAGTGACCATCACCTGGATCGGCCTGATAGTGACTGCAGATGCTCAAAGCATATGAGACACCAGGTCACATATATATTTATCAATGTACGAGTTCTCGGAGAGTCCCAACAACTTTTAGATCTATCCCAGTAGATCCTTATTCCTAGAATAAAGGATACCTCTCCCAAATATTTCATGGAGAATTTTAATGAAAGCCAACTTTCACCGATTTTAATATGGGAATATCATTGCAAAGAAACAATACATCATCAACGTATAGGATAATCAATGTCAGTGCCCTCCCACTAATCTTCTTATATACACAAGAATCATCATCGTTTTGAATGAAACCATATACCATTATGATCTTATCAAAACGTTGGTTCCAAGAACGCAATGCTTGCTTCAATCCATAAACAGATCGATTTAACTTGCAAACCTTGTTTGCATGTTTTGTCACGACAAAACCGTCAGGGTGTTGTATATGAAAATCCTCCAAAAGGTTTCCGTTAAGGAAAGCAGTTTTGATGTCCATCTGACATATTTCATAATCGAAATATAAAGCTTTAGCAAGCATTATCCGAATGGATTTAATCATGGCAACGGGTAAAAGGTCTCGTCATAATCAACACCATGTTGATGACGATACCCTTTCGCTACAAGCCTAGCTTTGTACGTTTGTTTGTTGCCATCCATATCCGTCCTCACCATGAAGACTCATTTGCTACCAATAGGCACAATGCCTTCAGATATATCAACCAGTGTCTAAACTTGGTTGTATACATGGAATCCATTTCGGACTTCATGGCCTCTTGCCATAAAGCAGAGTTTATACCTTGTATCACTTCCTCAAACGTACATGGTTCATCTTTCTCAATAAGATTAATATCTACATGAGGTGAGATCAGAAACCCATACCTCTTAGGTTGTTTTCTGACTCTCTTCGACCTACGCGGTTCTTGTGTATTAGAATATTATGGAACAGTCTCATCCCTGATGAATTGTTCATGTTTCGTGAGGGGATCAGTGCTAGGAACAATATCACTCTGATTTTTATCGAGTTATACTTTCCTCCCACTTACCACTGTATTTTGGAATTCCTCTAAGGAAAATCGTATGGAGAGCAACAAATATTTTGTTCTCTTATGGGTTGTGGAAATAATATCCTTTGGTTTCCCTAGGAAAACCAATTACAAATAGGCACTTATCCGATTTGGGTCATAGTTTTGCACCATCCAAAAGTTTAACATGCCCAAAATCCCCAAATCTTTAGGAATGAGAAACCTGGTTTCTTTCCTGTCCATATTCCCTATGGAGTCTGTCCAATAGACTTTGATGGAACCTTATTCAAAATAAGTATTGCATTTTTCAATGCGTATCCAGTGAAGGAAATTGGTAGCTTAGTGCCACTCATCATTGACCTTACCATATCCAACAAAGTTCGGTTTCTCCGTTCGGACACACCACTCAATTGAGGTGTTTCGGGAGGAGTCCACTGTGAAAGAATACCATACTATTTCAAGTAATCGAGAAACTCATTGCTCAAGTATCTTCACCACGGTCCGACCGTAATGTTTTAATACTTTTACCGGTATGTTTTTCTACTTCGTGTCGAAACTCTTCGAATTTATCAAAAGTTTCCGATTTGTGCTTCATAAGATACACATAACCATAACGCGATGCAACATCCGTAAAGGTTACGAAGTATTCATATCCACCTATAGCCTAGCTAGATATGGGCCTACTATGTCACCATGAACGAGGGCTAATAGCTCAGTGGCACGTACACATTTACTGCTAAAAGGCGTTTTAAGCATTTTGCCTAATAAACAAGATTTGAAGACATCATATGAATTAGGATCAAATCCGTCCAAGTATCCATTCTTCCAAAGAGTGGATATACGAGTCTTATTAATGTGACCCAGATAACAATGCCACAAATAAGTCTCATATGATTTACTCAGTTTGAGCTTTTGTTTGTCATGTTATATGTTTGAGATTCGCTTATATTCAAAATATAAAGACTATTATTAACATCTATTGTACTTATCAAAATGTCATCTTTATATACAAAACACCTAGTGTTCCAAAATACAAAGGTATACCCGCATCGCGTTAAACTAGATACATAGATGGTGTTCCTAGTCAAACTAGGTACAAAATAACAGTCACCTATTGTAATTACATGTCCCAAGGACAAGTTCAAAACATAGGTCCTAACGGCCAAAACAACGACTCTTGTCTCATTTTCGACTCATAGGTCGATCTCATCTGAAGCCAGTCTCCCGCTAATCAGCAGATCCCACACATCAATACATATGTATGTACGACATCCAATATCAAAAATCCAATTTTTAAAACCAGTAGTGGACACATTTATTACAATAACAAACATATCTGAAGTCGGAGCCTTGCCCGCCTTCACTTCCTTCATGTCTGCCTTGTCCATACGGCAGTCATGCTTCCAGTGACCCGTTTGCCACAGTTTAGGCAGACATCTTGGGATATGTCATTTGTCTTCCAAGAAGACTGTGACGATTTTGCCTTTGCCCTTTTTCTTCACATCCCCAGAAACCTTCGACCAAGCCTTGGCCTTTTGGGATGTCGAAGTAAGATACGCCTTGCACTTCTTGCCCTTTTGGAAGCTCTGGCTCTGCCTCATTGAGCATAGCCATTAACTCTCCAAGAGTTTTCTCTTGGTTCATGATGAACCTGCCCCAGCATTCGGGCAGAGACTGGAAGATCAAATCTATGGAAGTCTCGTCCTCGTAGGTAATGCCCAACTAACCTAGCTGTTCAATATCAGCAATCATCTGCAACACCTAGTGCTCGACAGATGTACCCTCTGACATACGCGAGCGAAATAGCTTCTTTTGCAATTCGTACTTCTAAGATCTAAGGTTAGAATTATGAAGATCCTTTGATTTCAACATCATGGTATAAGGATCTAATCCTTAGTTCTGACGATGAAATTAATGAGTCATTGCAGCAAGCATAACAGATTGAGCACTGAAGTTATCATCACGATGAGTCTTCTAAGCTCATACTCTACTATTTTCTCAACTCGGGGCCCAGGGCCCGAGAGGTTTCTCTATCCAATAGAGTAACATCTCAGCTCCCAGGACTATCCTGAGATTCATCTCCTAATATGGAAATTTTGGAGCCATTAAAGACATTATCGCCCATGACGATGTCCCTAACGCTAATCTTTCCATCCATCTCGATTGCAATAGTCCATCTATTCAAAAAACGATGTCGGGTACACTCAAAATGTAATGGTGACTATAGTCCAACTATATAACCAACTACAATTGGAGTAGTGCAGTCTAACTGTTCAAAGAAAGCAATAAAATAAATATTAGTCCAACTAATATATTTATAACGACGATAAATAAAATTAAAAGAGCACGTTTAGCAAGTATTAAACGAAATTGAAAATTTAATACTAGCCTCCCACTATTTTTCGACGAGTCTCTAACCTTCTGTTGAGTACTCGAGAAACCCAGTTTCCTAGTGGGCTAGGATCCCGTTAAATAACACACAACCTTGACTTTGGCGAACAAGTTGTATGAAACTTAACTAGGTAGATCTCTAAGATCAATTGGATCCCATCCAATTCTTAGATCCAGTAGGTGGACCTCCAAGTCCAAATATATACCAATATATATATCCTAACTTTTTCCTCTGAATCAACAAAGCCTTGCATTTGGCTCAACAAGCTTAATGATTCCAGTTAAGTGTGACCCATTGACAGTGGGAAAGCTTCGTAATCCATGTCGATGTACAGAAGTGACCTTGACTTTGGCCAACAAATCACAACTGTCCAAGACATGCGATATGTAACAAAGCTTTCTTAGTTCAAACACATCCGCGATGGACAATGATCTTGACTTTGGCCAACAAACCAATGCCAATCTTGGATCTTGAGAGAGAACCACTCAATCGATGGAAAACACTTAATATTAAAGTGAGGGTTTTTCGCGTAAATTGGCAACCAATTTATTATCTTTTATTAGGTCTCATGATACACCCTTAAACATGGATTCTAAAAGCATAATAAGGCGCGAATAAAATTTGTAATGATATGCGGATGAATATATAACAATTTGTTCCTTGAACAAATCTCTCATTTTCCTCTCTCCCGCTAGCACTTTACATACTTCTACCCAATTACATAATACATTAAAGAAACCTCATTTACATTCAGGGGAATTAGTGAGAAGAGAAATACAAAGAGAATAGAAATAATAGGCTGGACACGCAGGTCCAATTTAACAAATTCTAAATTTATTACAACAATTTCCAAAATTGCCCCCACCCATCTAATATCCATCCAATATACATTATTCATTTAAATACATCCAAGTATTCACACAAAGCATGTTATTCAATCAATCTAATCCAATTAATGAATATTTGAATTAATGACCATCCAATGTTCAAACAACGATTTGATTTGCGCGAGTCCAACTCGTTTAAGAATAAATACTCAAAGTACGTATTCTTGAATTATATCGAACTACAATTTTAAATCCAATTTAAATTGTATCCAATACTAATTCATATTTAATTGCAAATTAAATAATTACACTTTTAATAGTGCCTTTTGACTTGGATTCCAAATCCAATCTTCATGGGTCTCAAAGGCCCAATTAGTATCCAATACTATTCAATTAAAGTCCAATGGGCTTCCAATTAATTCTTTAGGCGTGGGCTTTGGCCATTATGGTTCCAACCCAAAAACCAAAGCCCAATTAGGAATCATCATTTGCCCAAAAATCAATTTTTGGCCCATTAGGCCCAATTAATTTTAAAAGGCCCAAAAGTCATATTTGGAATTTATGGAAATGGTTTTAGGCCCAATTGGATCCAACCCAATTTTCCAAAACCAAACTTGGCCCAACCAAGCCCATTAGCCCAAATATAACAAATTAAATTAATACATTATTCCAAATTACATATTAATCCAATTCAAGTGTAATTAACATAATTAATCAACTAATCTAATTTTTCCAAAATACTAATTAATCCAATTAATCATGCTCATTAATTCCAATTCATGTCCAACACAAATTAAAGCAAAATCAATTCTATAACATGCTTAGGCTCACGACAATGGCAAAGAAATTATCATGCAATTTGATTTCAATCTAATTAAATCAACATTTAACATACATTTCATGCCAACAACACATCCAATTTCTAATTTTCAAAAAGTCAACATGAACACATACTAGGGTACATTCGGCCATGTCAAAGGAATTGGAGATTTTTGATCCAATCAATTTTTTCTCAAATCCTAAGATGCACAAATCCAATTCATCATCATCCAAACACAACAACAGAAACAGTAAAGGTAAATCAAGCTCCACGCAAAAAATCCAAAATTAAAGTCATGAACCCTAGAATCCAAATCATGCTTAGATCTCGCTCTGATACCATTGTAAGTGTCCTAGACATGCCATGTGATCTCTAAGCTTGATATTTGTTTGAATAAATCAAGAACGTTTGAGGAAAAAACTTACATTGATTGGATGAGATTCAAAACTTTTCTTTGTTGTAGAAGAAGCTCCAAGCTTTCTTTTGAATTCCAAACTTAAGGGTGAGTTTCCCTATCACATTTCTTTGACTCCAAAGTGCTAGCTTTGCCCAAAAATGGAATAAAACTTTCTCCTCCAAGGAGAAGAGAGGGACAACAAAAGTTGTGTGTGTTGACTTCTAAGTTGTTTCAAAAACATGTGTATTTTATGTTTAAAAGATTAAACATTATTGCCAACTACCACCATCACAAAAAGTGACTAGTGATGTAAGTGAGTGGGTCCCACCATTTTGAATTCAAAATTCAAGTTGACTTACACAACACACTTTGGGCTCGGGTTCGTTATTCCGATTAAACGAATTTTCCGTCGTGACGTAAATAAATCTAATTTAATTAAATAATAATGCCTAGTAAAATTATTACGATAGTCACTTATGAATTAATTCCAAATTAATTCATTCGCTTGAGTTAAAATCCAATTTTAATTCCGTATTGAAATCCGATTTCAATTAATATATCTGATATATTATTTTAACCCAATTAAATAAATTAAATAGTAAAATCCAATTTCACTATTAAATTTATTTCACCGATTAATTCCAAATTAATCACATTCTCTATTGTTCATGAATTAATCCCAGATTAATTTTCCCTCTCATAATTAATCCCAGATTAATTCTTGCCGTAATTAATCATAGATTAATTTTCTCTCTCATAATTAATCCCAGATTAATTCTGTTCGAGTCAAATGTCATCGGTGAATCTTTGGGAAGCGACCCAAGAGATCCCTGGATATATTGGCAGTAAATACGGTTTTCGGACCATCCGAACACGTGCGTACCCCGTACCACGTTCTCACCGATTTACAAGACATGGTTGGCTTCTAACAAAGCACCATGCCTACCCAATTCTTTGGAAATATTCAACATGGAATATATAATCTGTATAAAGCGTAGTATACAAAGTATTGGATAATAAGATCCAGTATCAGATGTCACATGCTAGGCCTGGGGCTGAAATTATGTCTGCCCCGTACGAAGCATATATTGGATCACTAGCAACTAGTCTCTGTAATCGGATAATCATGACCTAGCCATACTATCTTGATAGCTGCATCATTTAAGAGTACTAGTTATGTATTCCTACGTGATAATCATCTCCATATGACTAAAGTGATACTTGTTAGGGACATGCCCTATACCCAACTTATGGATGGGCTATTTGTACATGTATTTGTAATATTTTTCATTAATTAATAAAATGAAAATCTTTATTATACGTGTCTTATATAACTTATATGAATCATCAACACTGTAATAAAGCCCTTGGAGTAATAAGACGATGGCTTCCACGCCTTATGAGAATCATTACTCTTAAATGTTCCT
Organism: Zanthoxylum bungeanum; assembly: GCA_019454045.1. Classification (NCBI taxonomy): domain Eukaryota; kingdom Viridiplantae; phylum Streptophyta; class Magnoliopsida; order Sapindales; family Rutaceae; genus Zanthoxylum; species Zanthoxylum bungeanum. Next base: position 7,859 of record SKCR01008432.1, on the reverse strand, counting down.
AGGCTAAGACATCACACTCAATACACTACGATTCTCAGTATACCCAGAGTATACTGATTGTCGCAAGTATTAGCGATGCAAGTCTCAGGTTAATACCACATACACCTACCCTGATTCGGATTCCCATAGATATATAGTCATACTACCAATGGGATTCCGAGGGGTCTATCCAGAGCGAAGCTATTCCCGGTCCAACGGCTAACAGAACCTCCTATCACACTTGCCTAAGTATCCATGTTTCATTTATGAAATATGGCAGCTGAACGTCAAAATCGCTTTCCTTAAACGGAAACCTTTTGGAGGATGTTTGTAACTTCCTAACGGTTTTGTCGTACCAAAACAAGCAAACAAGGTTTGCAAGTTAATTTGATCCATGTATGGATCGAAGCAAGCATTGCGTTCTTGGAATTATCGTTTTGATATAATCATAATGGTATATGATTTAATTCAAAATGAAAATGATTCTTGTGTATATAAGGAGGTTAGTGGGAGCGCACTGACAGTGATTGTCCTAAAAATGTTGATATGTCATTTCTTCGGAATGATATTCCCATAATATAATCGGTGAAAGCTTGGCTTTCATGGAAATTCTCCGTAGAATTCTTTGAAGAGACAACCTTTATTCTATGAATAAGGATCTACTAGGATAGATCTAAAAGTTGTTGGCACTCTCAGAGAACTCGTACATTGAAAAATCTACACGACCTGGTGTCTCATATACTTTGAGCATATGGAGTCACAATCAGGCCAATCCAAGTGATAGTCACTGGATTGATGTTAAGAACATCCTTTAATATCTTAGATGAACTAAGGATGCTTTCTTAAGTTATGGAGAAGGAGAACTTGAAGTGACTGGGTTCACCGTTGCAAGTTTCCTAACCGATAAAAATGACTATAAGTCGCAACAATGGTACTATAAAGTTTGAATAACGGAACAGTGAGCTGGAAATCTTCCAAGCAAGATACTGTTGCCGAATAAATAACAAAAGCGGAATATTGCTGCAGTTGAGGCAGCAATAGAATCCTTTTGGATAGATAATAATCCAAATTAGATTAGGAGTAGTTCTATTAGCAGCTGAGCTAGGCTACATCACAGGCTAAAGAATTAAAGGTCTCATCAAAGACCCAGATATATACTTCAATTATTCATCTGATTCGTTCGGATCATACATCGTGGCGATGTGATGATCGAATAAATCGCATCAGATGATAACCTTGCAAATTCACTGACGAAAGCATTTTCTCAGCAGAAGTTCGAGCTAACCGTACATAGTTCGGGTGTAGGACACTTGAGTGATTGGCTATAGGCCAAGTGGGAGATTGTTGGACAATTATGACCCATAGCATCACTATTTGTACAGATCATGGTGTTGTTGTACAAATTAACTATATGACAAAGGAAATTGCTCTTTTATCATTTGTAATTAGATTACCAAGATGTATAAAGGATAAAAGGTCCTTATGATTAGTTCCGGATTGAGATGATATGAGATAGTATCAATCCATGAAGGTTTAATCATTAAATATCCCTAGTCGTAGTATTATCGAGATAGGACATCGATAATGCGGAATAGACTAGTATTACACTTGTGCGCGTTGTGGGAGCATAACGTCATAGTTTTCATATATTTGGGTATATGATACTCATGCAAGTGTAATAGGAGGTTGTGTTTACCGATGGTACGTAAACAACTTCTCTATGGATAGACCCCTCAGAATTCCATTGGTAGTATGACTATGTGTCTATGGAAGTCCGAATCAGGGTAGATGTATTTGGTCTTAACCTGAGACTTGCACCGCTAATCCTTGCGACAATCAATATACTTTGGTTTTGGTCGTCCAAGGCTTTAACAAGTTATGTGTACGACTCTTCTGGGTATATTGAGAATCGTAGTGTATTGGGTGTGATGTCAAGATGGACGTATCACTCCAGTCATAATGGAGATGATGATCACGTAGGATACGAAACTAGTGCTTTTTTATGCTGCAGCTATCGGGATATTATGACTAGGTCATGTTTATCTGATTATAGAGACTAGTTACAAGAGATCCGATATGTGCTTCGTACGGGGCAGACACAATTCCAGCCCCAGGCCTAGCACGTGACATCCGATGCTGGATCGTAATACGCAATACTATATATACTATGTCTGATAAAGATTACATATTCCCTTAAGAATATTTCTAGAGAATTGGGTAGGCACGGTGCTTTGCTAGAAGCCAACCATGTCTTGTGAATCGGTAAAAACGTAGTACTAGGTACGTACGTTTTCGGATAGTCTGACGACCGGATTTACTGCTAACATATCCGGGGATCTCATGGGTCGCTTCCCGAAGATTCACCGATGACGTATGACTCGCACATAATTAATCTGGGATTAATTATAAGAGAGAGAAAATTAATCTATGATTAATTACGGAGATATTTTATCTAAGATAAAATATTATTTAAAGAGAGAGAACGATTAATTTGGAATTAATCGATCAAATAATATATTCGATATATTATACGAAATTAGATTTCGATGCGAAATTAATATTAGATTTTAATTCGGGCAAACGAGTTAATTTAGAATTAATTCGTTAGCGACGTGAATAGTAATTTTCCTAGGCATAATTATTTAATTAAATTTGATTTAATTACGGCTCAACGGAAAATTCGTTAATTCAGAATTAGCGAACCCGAGCACGGGAGTGTTTGCGGGCCCACTCGCATTTCGAATTCAAGTACGGCCCACAAGTCACATCATTAGTCATTCAATTGATAGATGTCTTGTCACTTTGAGTGATGTGATGTCTAGTCACTTTTGATTGATGGTGGTGGTTGGAAGGCTTAAACGCCATGTACCATTTTTTGAATTTGGTATATCATTTAATTGATTTTAGAAATCAAACAACCAACACAACACAACTCTCACTTTCTTCTCCTCTCCCACTCTCATGGCCTTGGGCCAATTTCTTCTTTCTTTCTTCTCCAAAGCCGAGAATAAGATGAAGCAAATAGGGAATTTTGTGGCAAAATTTCCAAGGTGCTAGCACACATTAGGAGTCTTATGAAGGTGATAGGGAAACCCATCTATGAGCATGGAATGCACACTTAAAGCTTGGAGCTAAAAGAAATCATGGAGCACCTTGGAGGAAAAGCTTGAAGAATTTTTGTTGTTCCTCGCATCGCAAAAGTCGATCATTGTAAGTATGATTCCGCAATACTTATTTATTGTATTCACATATTTTTCATTGCTTGAATGATCTTGGGACTATAGTAGAAACCCAACACCTCGAACCCTCTGATGGTGAGATACCTCGATCTCTGTTATCATAGTGGTTGGACTATCGGTCCCTCGATTCCTTAATCAGTTGTGAGATGCCTCAATCTCTATTCTGATAATTGTTGGACCCTCGGACCTCCGATGGCTCGATCGATTGTGAGATGTCTCAATCTCTATCCTCATATTGGTTCAAACTTCGGTCCTTCGATGTCTCAATCGGTTGTTAGATGCCTTGATAAATGTTCTGATAGTTGGTGGACCCTCGGTCCCCTAATGCCTTGATCGGTTGTAAGATGCATCGATCTCTGCTTTCATAGTTGTTGGACCTTCAGTCCCTCGATGCCTCAATCGGTTGTGAGATGCCTTGATCCCAATTATGATAGTGGTTGGACCCTCGGTCCCCCAATGCGTCGATCGATTGTGAGATGCATCGATCTTGATTCTGATAGTGATTGAACCCTCGGTCCCTCGATGCCCCGGTCAGTTATGATATGCCTCAATCTCTATCATCATAGTGGTTGGACCATCGGTCCCTCATGCCTCGATCGATTATAAAATACCTTGATCTTTATTCTGATAGTTGGTGGACCCTCAGTCCGTCAATGCCTCGATGGGTTATGAGATGCCTCGATCTTTGTTGTAATGGTTGATGAACCCGAAGGTACCATGATGCCTCAACCGATTATGAGATGCCCCGATTTCCAAAGTCTATACCCCATCATCGGATCTACTTGTGACACTTCAACTTCATTCCTGAAGTCTTACTCCATCTTCGGAGCTGTTCGTTGTCTTGTCCTTATTCTTAAGGATTTAATTTGACCGGTGCGAAATCACACGCGTATAACGCAAGCACACGTATCATTCAAGTAGTATAAAAAGTATCGATCCCACGAGGACATAAAACCTAAGCTATTAATTTTAATGAGGTCAAATGATTACTAGTATCTAACAGATTGATTGATTGACTGGGTGATGACTTTAAATTTAAAAACAAGTAAATAAAATTGCTCTAAAATAGGTTGAGGAAAATTTAAATTTATAAAACTATCCAGGGTGGTGATTTCTTCCAATATCTTTTTAAAGATGAAGTGGTTATTTAATGATTGTGTAATATGTCAGTTTACTAACCTGGAACACGAAATTATGCAAAAGCCTCTGTCGATGGTCAGATGCAAACACCCAATATAACTCAATTGAACCATATGTCTATGTCAACCAAATTATTTGGATTTATTAAGATTAAGTTCCAATTATGGCTACCCCCGCCCGACATGTATATGTCTATCCTGTAAGGAAATCTATAAAAGGGTTATCTATCCTCAAGGAAGATCGTGGGCTATTAAGTCTAAGGCTAAAACCTAAAATTCCTTTGTCAAGTTTATTTTAAGTTTTACCATATCAATCTTATTAATGACCAGTTAACAAGAAGTATTAAACTTTAGACTTAATAAGTAAACCTTTAAATTACCCAAACTATAAAATAACCCCTTATAAACCGGTGATATTGGATTACATCACAATCCCAGATAACAGGCTTAACGACGAAACATATCTTAGGCTAGTAAAAACTTAAAAATAAAAGACATAAAGTAAAATGCTAAAAATAAAATGCTGGAAAGTAAATAAATAAAAGAAAATACAATAAAAGAAAAAGCTAGAGTAAAAGGACCCATATTTATCACTACTATTTTAGATATCTCCCTTAATATAATATATTAACTTGTGTCATATTACCAACTAGCCATATAGGCGGTATCCTGATTAAGTCAGATTAAGTCCAACCGACTATAAAGACGGTATCACAATTTGTCCATAAACCAGCCATATAGGCGGTAATTACCAAACGACCAACCATGCAGTATCCATGTTTAGTCAGGTTAAAAACCAGTTTATAATAATTACCAACCGACCAATATAGCGGTATCCTTGTTAAGTCAAATTTTAAATAGTGAATATATTATAATTAAGGGAGATTGATCTAAATAGCAATAATAAAAGATTTACCTTTCACCCTAGCAGAGGGAAGTTACCTTCTCATGTTGAATAGTAAAAACTGAAAAAGAAAACAAAGTAAATTATTATTACAGAAAGTAATTAAAATTAATTACATTTTGAAATTAAAATAAACTAGATATAAAACTCCATATTTATATCAGAGAATTCAGAGAGGAAGGTATATCTGAAATCAGAAAAAATGAGTTGAATTTATAAGTCTTAGTGGTGGTGACGCGTCGCGACACGCATGATTGGCGATATGAAACGTAGAGAGCTCGACACGTGGCAAAGGTAGCTGGGAGCTGAATGATTGTGCTGATGTGGCAATGATGTGGCAATGACGTGGCGATGTGGATTGTCGGCACCTTATGATTGCGACATGTGGCAATTAATGATTGGCTGATGATGACGTGGCTGACACGTGGCACATTGACTTGGCATGTTGCTGATGTGGACGCTGACGTGGTAGACACGTGGATGACACATGGCGACACATGGCGATGGCGATTGTCGGCACCATAGGATGACGACATGTGGCGCGATGCACGTTAGCAGATCTCATTTGATGTTGACACGTGGCAGGCGCACGTTAGCATCCGACGCATGTTAGCATACTTCTCAGATTTTGACACGTGGCATGGTGTATTTTAGCATGAAGCGGCGCAAGTTAGCACAGGCCGGCGCACGTTAGGAGTCGCGACGCGCCAAATAACGATTTTTTCCTTATTGTCCTTTTTCACTATTTTAGCCCCAAATCACCTCCAGAATGTCCTGAAACTTTATTTATCTACAAAATAACACAAAACACATCAAAATATTCACAAAACACAAGAAACTATAAAACTATTAGGTCAAATGAGTGGGAAATAGTGATACATTTACCACTCATCACACCCCAAAACCTAACAGTTTGCTAGTTCTCGAGCAAAACACAAAATAAAATAACTTAAATAAATTAAGCTAAACCACTTTCGTAGGGATCACAATTGCATTTAGCATATGCAACAAGCCTTTAAACCCCTAGGTGTCCCTAGTGGACGAGTTGTAGTCTCGTGAGGGTTTACAGCAATGATACCCACAAATATTTTACAGAAGTAAAAAAGAAAGTAAAACTAATGCACACAAAAGCAAAAAGATAAGATAAAATAGAATAAAAAAGTTAGTGATTAAGCAGGTGAAACTTCTACTCCAAGTTACTAGTTGTTTTCTTTCTTTTTAAATTACCGAATAAGTAAATTCTCCGATTATTTTTACCATTCTCCATATACATAGTTAACAAAATATTAATCAACTCATTTTTTTCCACAACTGTTACAAGTGAAGTTGAGAAGAAAGTAAAATTTGTGTCCTAAAGTTTTATCAGAATTCACACATTTTTGCAGCAATGGAATAATTTTTTTGATTTTTTTGATTTTTTCTTTCTTTTTGATTTTCTTTATATATAATATCTTTTATCTATGTAGCGAGCTTTAGGCCAGTGACTCCCAAACCAGTTGGCGTTAGGGCACTAGGTGTTAAGACACCCCTACGGACTTAATTACTCAGACTTCATATATATATATATTTTTGCAACATCCTAGATCCATGTAGCGAGCTTTGGGCCAGTGACTCCCAAACCAGTTGGTTTTAGGGAATATGTGTTAAGACACCCTTACAGACTTAATAACTCGGATCTCAGACGTTTTTTTTTGCATCTATTTTCATAGATGCTTCCTCCAATTAAACTAGAGCACTGAATATTACAAGCTTTTCAATTACAGTTGATGTCTGTATGTTACAATGCACGTTAATAATATCTGTCAACTGAGAATATGAAGATCCATTTTAGTCAATTTTATGGATAATTCAAAAGGAAATAAACAAAAAATTAACTTGTTCCGAAATAGGTTTGAGATACGTCTCAGGAGTGAAAACTCCTTACATCGCTATCTCAGACCAATTTCACCCGATTAATCAAATTAAAAACACAAAATATTTTTTGATTTTTGTAAAAATTTTCAATTTTTTTGTAATTTTTTAAAAATTTTGGACTAAAAATAAAAACAAAATACAAACAAGATACTAATCAACTATTCCCCACCCCAAACCTAAATGAGACATTGTACCTGATTAGCTAAAATTCTACATCTAAATGGGAAATTTAATGGTTAAGATCCAGATTTATCCGACGCTTCTTACCACAATCATCATCAGACCATTTTATATTGGAAAGGATAGGGTCAATTTATGGTTCATAGGCTAAGATTTGGTCAATTAATCCTGGGCAGTGAAGAGGAGTTCTTTTAAAGGTTTTGACACGAATCCATTTCTCTGGGCATCATCAAGAAATACACAAAGAAAATAAAAAAATCCTTCTGCTTTGATCAATCCAATTGGTTTCTGGTGTATGTTCAAGTTCGCCCAATAGAGCATTGTAAAAATCTCCTCCAACGTACCCAAACCACCTGGCAAAGAAATAAAAGCATCAGCACGGTTAATCATTTCCACCAGTCGTTCAGACATACCTGGCACGATCAGTTCTTCTTCGTTTGATGATCCTATAAGATCTTCCTCTGCCAAGGGTTTTGGGATGATTCCCAGAACTTGACTGCCTCC